>JAULBM010028941.1:0-11118 GCA_032357055.1 Geukensia granosissima
ACTCTGCCGGATTATATAAAAAACAACAATACATTTCTACAGATAAGTATCGACCTTGAAAAATTCATCCATTGTTGAGCATAGACTGTAAATCGTCTAGAGACATTAATAGAATACCAACAAAGTTAAGTCTATTAACAGGAACATATACTCAGCAAATCAACAGAGCATCGTACCGAAACTGTGATGTTAGTAGTACTTGTCCTTTATGTGAAATTACTGAAGAAACATTTGATCATTTCTTGCTCTCCTGTCCAATACTGTCATCTATCCGTGACCCAGTTTTATCATAAATTAAGATTATTTTATATAATCAATTTAGCATTAAATTTAATAGTTTAAATGACACAGAGAAAATAAGAGTACTTTTAGATTGTACCTATATAGTCAAAACTTTTAAAGATACTACTAAATTAGGACAGCTGGAGTTTCAAACTAGACAGTTAGTACACAACCTCCATACTAATAGAAACAGGTTAATGAAAAACAAAAAGTGATATGGACAGTAGTCATGTCTTATATTTATAGTTTTATAAGCATAATAGTCAATAGTATTTACTTGAAAATTTTGAAATGACAGTAGAAAGAAGTCTGGTTGTCGTGTACATAGACAAATTAGCAGTATAAATACTGGTGATGGTGAAAAATATTGACTCTGTTAATACCCTCAAATGGTAAATGGTACTACTTGACATGTATCCAGTTTTTATGGTACATGGTTGTCCTATAAAGGACGAACAGATGAAGAAAAGGTTAAAAAAAGGTAAAACATGATGGTACTCTGTCACATGCTCTTGTGGCATCGGACCCCCCTTTTTCCATTGCGTCTATTTTTAATTTCTGGTGTAAAAATTACGTGTAGTTATCTAATACAACAGAATCGAAAAATGCACCGAGTCGCTTTGTCCTCTCTCTAAAAGACCAAGCGTTCCGCAGCATTTTTTGAATCTGTTATATAGATAACTACACATAATTTTTACACCAGAAATCCCCCCAAAATACACAGTGGAAAAAGAGGGGGCGAGGCACAAGCGCCTGGGCTTAAGGTATAACAAATTCAATCTACGTGATTGTTCTTAAGTATATGGTTGTAAAATAATGGCAGTTATGGTGGTATTTGAATAGCTCAACATTTCTAAAGGTTATCACTCCAGGAACTTTCCCGGTTTTAAGCTTTTCATAGATGATGTTATTTCTGGTATTTACGGCGGTTCAGCGCTGGTGTCTATATCTAGATGGGGATCTGGGATGTTAGGGATTTCAATATTGAATTGGAAGTGATATGTTAAGGACTGTTCTTAAATGTTCTGTCCAACGTTTTTCCTGTTCTCTGGTGACAGCACATTCCAAGCGTGTTATTATATTAGGTGCCGCTAAAAAAAGTTTTTAAAAAAGTTCCTTGTTCCAAATTATTTCCATTCTGAACTGTTTCCTCAGCTAGACATTTAATGTAGTTGCTTTTATCAGATCGTATCAGTTTATTTACATCTTTAGGGATATGACTATAGTCCTTTTGAAATTTTTCTCTGATCCTGTTGGGTTGAGCATCAGCTACTTTTTTGTCTTTTCTTCTACATTCGATCATCATTCGTGTTTTTGGTTTTATACATTCTTTCTGTTTTGATTCTGTTTACAACATAAACAATCTTCACCAGTTGATGTTATAATTTCTTTTATATTCTGCCATCGTTTCATCATCAAAATTCTTCAAAAATTGAAATCTGTTCTGTATCTGATCACTTTGATTTTCTGTAATTTATCTACATTGAAGCGTTTCTTTGGCGAAAACCTTTTCCCAGTTGTTCTTATTTTAGGTTTGAAGACAGATTTTAATAGTTGATGATCACTTTCAATATCAGCTCCTCTTTTCACCATAACATCTAACCTTCTCCATAGATTGTCAATAATGAAGAGGTCGATTCGATTTTTGTCTCTTAGATTTGGGGAATACCAGGTTAGCTGTATAGGCCTCGATGAGAGAAAATAGTGCCAACTATCACTTGATTGTTGGTAGAGGAGAATTCCACAAGTATTTCACCGTATTCATTCGTTATTCATGCCCGTAACCAGGGGTGAGAACGCACCCCCCTGGAGACACTAAACACCGTAAAACCCAATATTTGGGGGTGTTGTTTAGTCCATATATTTCATATTTTCGTTCTGCTTCCGGGGGGGCTGTGCCCCCCGACCCCCCGAACCCCTCACCGGAATCCGCCCTGGACCCCGTTGGGGGCCTAGGCGGCCCCGAAACCCCCTCCTAAATTTACTCACCCCCTTACATAAATCTCTGGTTACAGGCCTGTTATTCACCACAGTTCTTTCGATGCTAGTGTTGCCAGTGCCTTTGGTGATAGATCTGAGGTCACGATTAGGAGTTTTACATATTTTCTGTTGTAATTGATGATAAAAGCATCTTTTACTTCCGCGTCTGCATCATTTTTAGGTGCATAACATTAGAATAAGCTGATGTTGATTTGTTTACCCTTTAATTAGCCTTGCTCATAAGTCTGCAACAGGACAATAAAAAATTGCGGTGTTATGCGATCAGTTGTTTCCTCACGGCTTTGACTAAGCACAATTATACTTGCACTTGGATCGGTGCTTAATAAATACCCATCCACTTTAGTTGTGGGTATGTTCTTTTGTTGTTATAAAAAATTCTGTTTTACATTATTTGTATAACCTACTATGTGAAGTATTGTGTTTTTTGTACGTGTTGACCATCGCTTAAACGATTGCTGTTTCTATCAAGTTCCATCTACCCGGATTTTTCTGTCTCGATTTTCTTCTATAGCGTTAAATGAACGAATCAAATCACTAGGCAAATACTATTTGACCCATAGCTGGGAACGATATTTGCAGACAGTTTGGGCACATCCACACGCCGATGGGCCATACACATTTCAAGACCTAGTCTCCTCCTTGCCGGAGTCCGCAAGGTATCCAGTTACCACTTTGAGGAGGCCCCAAATTCTGGGACACATAGTTTAACTTTATGAGTGGCTATGATTGGCAGGAAAGACTGACGTACTCGGCTTTTTTCACAGCAATACTGCTAGCCCACGGTGTGACTGAAAACATAGGCGACAAGCACAAACACCACCATACCCACACTATACGCATCAGACAGTCATTTGGAAGACATTGAGCGTTCTTGTTCTTGCTCAAACAATTCCTTGCATGCTCATTTCACCCTAGAAAGAACGGTATATGTATCTGCTATTCCTTTTATCTACTTTCGTTACCGATATGAGTACGAATACAGTTTCTCATTTGTTCCTGGTCCATCTAATAAATTGTTCGTTTGACCCTGTACACACTTGATCAGTTTTATAAGTATATGTTTGTGTTTGCAAGTGGTTTTCCTGGTAAGTGTGATATATACTACATTGGGCGTTTTCTTATGTTGCTCGTCAGATTCCTCCAAATCAGTCACTGCTCGCTGAAAATGATCATTTGCTTATTCATTCCATGTTTTCGTGTGTGCGTGTCGTTTGTTTTAGTCAGTCTTTTACTGAAACCCATTGAGGTTATAGTCCTTGTTTTACTTGAATGCTTACTCATGTAAGAGATTCTTGTGGTAACTGCTGCTGCTGCTGAAGATCTTGACTTTATACCTTCGATCCATTTGCAAGAAACAGATGTTTCAGTGAGACTGAAATATCGCTTTATAAAACGTCATGTATTGTTATACCAGCGGATATCTTCTCTGTCGATGACTTGCTGATCCGGACACGTGGTGTAAGTGGAGAACTTGTCTGTCGATGACCTGTATGTTTGTACACGTTATCTTCCTTGTCGATGACCTGTATATCTGAACAAGTGCTGTAAGGGGATATCTTACCTGTCAATTATCTCGGTATATCCGAACAAGTGTTGTAAGGGGATACCTTACCTGTCAATTATCTCGGTATATCCGAACAAGTGCTGTAAGGGGATATCTTACCTGTCAATTATCTCGGTATATCCGAACAAGTGCTGTAAAGGGATAACTCATCTGTTGATGACCTGTTCATCCAAACGCTGGCGTAGTCATCATCGTCAGGACCCTTAATATTTCCCATTACACTCAATCATTTCATGATGTGCCTTAACGATCTTTTATCGATATACAGAGAAACAACTGAGTATGCATCACATTTACACAAAACCATGAGTCTCGGTAATCGTCATAATCGAATCTCCTGCATGTAAAAATTATGTTCAAGAACTCTTGTAACAAAATTTGCAACCATACCGTGAGCTAGTGAAAATGTATATATCTTAAATAATAAATAACTGAACCGGCAACGATTTTTCAAACCAATTGGTTTTGAGAAAAAGGAATAAGAAAAGGGAATTCGAAGATACCAAAGGGACAGACAGTCTCCTTTTTAAATTTCGTTTGATATAACAAAACTTTGATATTCCATTAGGTAAGGCAATATCATCCGTCAAAAAGTCAGTTACAAATAAAAATCCATCCACGCAGTCTTCGCCAATCCAAACAACATTGGAAATTGAAGATCTCAGTATTATGCCGTCATGTTTAAACCACCTGACTGAACCTGACCAGGATCCCATTAGTCATTCCAAAATTTAAAGCATTGTTTTGATTCAAACGATAGCATACTCAGGGTACAATTAATGCACAACTTGGTCTTAGTTTAAAGAAAGGCACAAATTCATAAAAGAGGCATTGAAAACAATCGAATAAGTAAAGAAAGCAATGAAGGCAGACGTATTTTATTAAATCAAGGAGACTAATATACAGTTCGCAATTTACCAATTGTGACTTTAACGGACGCTTTTGACTTATATCATTCTTGATAAACAAGCTTTAGTGTCAGTTTTTAATTTTTTGCGCTGTTGTTAGTTTTTTCACCATGGTCTTGTCTTAGACTTTACGATTTTCATGTTTGAAAGGTAGACTATTGTGATGATAACAATAAAGAGAAACAGATCATTAAAAATAATGGAATTATTAAAATTATATTTAAATTCAGTTCTTTGGCTATTAGCACATTTTTAGAAAAACAATTTTATTTTAATACATAAGAACACCGTTCGTTACATGGTTTCCGATGGTTTCCGTGGTACGCCAACAAAGAGCTGAACACCAGGACTTTATCAGCCAACATTTTTATACTGTTGATATATAATTACAAAATCATAGAAATGTTTGCTCGATTTATGTACTATTCGCAGTTCAGCGGAAGGTATTGCGCATAACATTTATTGCCCCATTTAAAAAAAATATATTATTATTATTATTATTATTATTATTTTTATTATTAAATAATTATCATTATTTTGATTAATTATTATTTCGGTACACTTCATGGAATGCCTTTTTATTATTATTAGAGTTGCTCGTAGACTCACTTTACTTCCTTACAAGTTCGGTACCTTGTCGGGGTTGAATACACATATTTAGGACGTTTCGTTTTTTCAATGTTGACAAACAACAACTTTCGATTTCACATTTAAAACTATATTGTACTGCATTATGAGATTCCTACATGTTAATTGTAAACAATACACTTGACTGCGGGTCTAGAACAAGATGATTACAATATGCGCCTTTTATTGTATAATTTCACTCATCGGATTTTTATTTTTTTCGCTGGAGATTCACGAACTGGCATTTTGGTGTTATGAATTCATTCCATTTTGTCTTAGTTTTATTCCATTGTTGAAACCAGTTTTCAATTTCTTATTTGCATGGATACAGTTTATGTGGCATGTGTGTGAACTGTGTATGTGTATAACATTTCACTTGGTTTCATACATCTTCACGCTTTTCTCAGTATGCTTACCATTCCTCAGTAAGCCATTTCGTGTTTCCTGTGCATTCGTCAAATGGATGTGTTCAGAACTATGGAGAGGAATCTTTTTTCGAGGGAATCCAATCCTAACATTGTTAACTTGGGTTACGTTAATGTGTACATTTTTTCTGTGGTTTAGCCGTATAATTCCTTTGCAAAACAATCAAGCAAGACATAACAGAAGGCCAGTGATTGATAATCAAAATGCAAATCGTGAAAACGAAGATGACCAAGAAAATGAAAATTTTGAAAACAGACTTCTGGAAATTCGCCAAAATTTGATAGATCGACAGAGAGGTCATAATACGGACATAAGACAGAGACATAGAAATACTCGTGCTACTGATCAAAATGAAAATCTTGAAATACAAACTGGTGATAGGAGAGGTGATTTAGATGTCACTCAGTATGATATTGACAGACACTTATGTATTATTTGCATTGAAAATGCCAGAAACTTTGCTGTTTTCCCATGTGGACATTTACATTTTTGCCAAAGTTGTGTAGAAAATTTATTTAGTGCAAGGAGGAATGTTACATGTCCAGTCTGTAATATTGGGATTCATGAATACAGAAGAATTTATGCTTAATTTCTGGCATGTTGTAATATTTGTACAGATAAATATTAATACAAAATTGGTATTTTTAATTAAGCAAATGATGTTCTTCTTGATTTCGTGATTATAAAATATTTCAATCAGTAAATGGGATCAACTTCTTTAAGTAGGTTGATCTTACTAAATGTAATCATGCAGTTTTATTATTATCTCCCCTGATAAGAATCACAAAATGATGAAAAATGTGAAGTCTTAGATTTTCTGTTTCTACCTTTCATAGATTTTTGCATTTTCATTATAACTTTTCTACAAAGTTTGGTAACTTATCCTTTAATAAGAAAAATATGGTCGTAGTAGTCACGATGGTGTTTGTACATGTTGTACAAAGTGTTTGAGAATTAACCCCTTGTAATATAGTAATAGTAGGATAGTAATCTCATTTTTAAATTAATTAATGAAATATGAAATGAAAATTTTATGGTAGTTGAATAAATACAGTACAGCAAAGATATTACCATGATAATTTACTGTGGTCATGGTGGTGGTACTGTTGTATGTTTTATCCGTTACACATATCATAATAGTATCTTATGACACGAGGAATCATCCTGTAGAAAACGACGATTCTAAGCAACTTTCTCTATAAACTAAATTTTTGCTGTATCGAAAAAAATATATATTTTGAAATTTTATATTGGTGTCTATGTTTGTTAATTCGTATCACCATATCCCGATATACCAGTATATCGTTAATTAAAGATGCCCAGAATCTGGCAAATCAAACTTGTAGAAAATTTGACTGTTATTTGGTGAATGGACGTCTCATGGACAAACCTGCCACATGTCTTTTTTATATGATATAATACTTTCATATGAATTGGTTTATTAGCTACATGTAGAAATAATTGACTTCATTTAAAGTGTTTCTTCTTTCTAAATTCGATGTTTACTGTTGAATTCTATTGTTGTTTTGTTTATAGTGTCAGTTTTGACAATGCCATAGAAAGGTGTCTCGTGTGTCTTGAGCAAACAGTTTGTTTCATGACCTGTCACCTTCGCTCAATACATATGACACACAGTTTTCCGGAAAATTATTGTTTTGAATTAGTTTTCACCGAAAGCAACAATTGGTCATTAAGTCTTTACAATATCACACATCTTAGTTATGATTTTGGACCAAAACAAGTTTTAATAGAAAATGTTTTCCCATTTCTTACATGCAATTATCTTGTTGAAGAAAATTTATTATGAAAAAATATCAGAGTTTGAAGAGAATAATTTGACACGTTGATTTTTAAAAATTTATATTAATACTATAGAAAATCGTAATCGTGAAGCTTACACGCAATTCAATAACCCTCATTTCATCTGTCACGCAATTCCATATTTCAATCGAGCTTTTTCTCCGAGTATTTCTGACAAAAGTCATAAAACTATATTAACAAGTCCAGTGTAGAATACCCATGGGAGGGATCAAAAGTGCATATTCCAAAGAGACAAGAAAAACTTGAAACAAACTAAATATTAAACGAAAACAAAAAGAATAAGACTTGGAATCCACGAACACCTTTACAAAACAGTACTGGGATCAGGTGTTCCGGAAGGGTAAGCATCCCCCGTTTTGCGCGCGATACCCGGCCGTGAAGTCTCAAATGGTGATACTTGGGGCAAATCAGGAAAGAACTCTACGAACTGTGCATACCCGGAGTGGAATCATGTGCTCAGGAAGGGTAAGCATCTCTTGTTCCGCGCGCAGCACCCATCAAAACTTAAACGCAGAAAAAACTGTAACCATCAAAAATTATTTTGAAATGAGTTAAGTTTATACATTTTCTTTATTTACATAAGAATGATAAATTCTATGTCAGAAAGACACTATCAACATTTTATATACGTTTATAACAAACATTCGAAAGCAAAATTAAACTGCATTAAGCTTTTTCGGGATTTACCTTCATCAGACACGCTAGATACTAAAGAGGAAAAATAATATCGAGAACACGAGCAAGACGGAATATTACACATATACATACAAAACTAAAAACAAAAAGGTCATACCCGTAGCCAGTGGGGGAAAGGGGTGTTCGAGGGGTTCGGACGACCCCCCCTTAAAACAACTTAGGACTGTTAAACTCTCGATTCAGACTGAAGTGTGACTATTAAAGTCTAAAAACCAGGACTTTCTGAAACGGAAAAACAGTGCCAGGTAATGGTCAGATTGACGGATTTTGCACCATACACCCCCAGACCCTGGCCGTGAAGTCGCTTTGCGAGTCGACGTAACCCACCCAAAAAAAAAAAAAAAAAACAACGGGGAAACTCATGTAGTCCCGAGGAGTAAGCACCGCCGCCTGGTTCATTTTCTTATCTGTTATAAGTTTTTTCCGGATAAAGGGGGAGGGTTATAGGATCACAACCCCAAGGCGGAGAATGGGAACAGCATGTTTTGGTTTACTTCACAACTACGCAGGAAAATGTCAGTTTTCATTTTGTGAAACAGATATTCCATACCGGCCGACAAGATTGTGGTGTCGACTGTAAAATTTCTTAAGTTATGACATTAACCGAGAAGAAACATATTCTGTCTGAGCAGTTTTTTTTGTGAACGACCCAGATCTAAAGTCTATTTGGCATATATACAACTGAATCATCTAACTTACTACATATTTACTATATATTTATGCTGTAGATGTATTTGAAACACAATAGCTCAAATCAAGATTAATATTTTTAAGGAATCGATATTAAATAAGATTTATCTCTGGTCATGCTGGTGGGATCTGAGTTTTTGTATCTTCTATCAAGGTAATTGGCTGATACAATTTCGAAAAAAAAATCATTTTGACCGCGCAAGTTTGAAGCAATGCAGAGACTAATTAATGTGGCTAAGCCATCATTTGAAACTTTCCACATAGTTTGAAGGTGTGCATGTAAAAGGTGTATACCATTGGTAAGAAAAGTTAAAAAATGACCACCACTTCCACGATGGCCACCATAACGAGCGCAAAAATTAGGGGGTTATTATCTCGGAAAACGGTCACGTACATTTTCATGATATATTAACAAATATTCAAAAGGACGAGTGACGAATTAAAAAAAGTTTTCAAAATGCCTCTAAACTTTGAATTATGTTTTTATATTTATGAAAGAATGAAGTGAATGTTTTACTTTATTTATGCTCGACTTAATAATTTACTGGTAAAACAACGGTTACATTAACTAAAACTCAGTGACGTATTTTGTTGATTGATTGATTTAATGTAACAGCGGCAAATATTTCATGCATATTCGGAAAGAGAATATTAGACCGACACGCCTAGCCAGAATTTCAAGGTGCTAGCTCACGAAAGCAACAGTCCATAGGAACCCTTGTCACTTTATTCGGACACATTATTCTGACTCTTGGCCGACCAGTCTTTGCTTATACCCCTAAATGCTGCGTGCTTAGTGGAAAAGCAGCAAAATTTGAAATATATGCCAGAAAGATGCGCACCACATCTTACATACATTTATGATAAATATTCCGACGCCAAATTTAACTGCGTGTTTAGCACTTTTCTGAATTTACTTTCATTAGATCATTTGCTTATAAAAGGAGCACAGTTAACGCCCATATGAATTTACACAACTTGTTGATACATTGTTTCCAAAGAGAGCGATAACTGTTGCAGCAAATATATTGTTGATGTTCCCTGTACTAAGCTGATTGTTTGCTGGCGGATGATGAGTGTCCATTGTTGTTGATGACTTCTTTGATCCCTTTGTCCACATTAATTATTTTACAGTTAAGTTGACTCAAATCCCTATTAGTTTTTTACCGTCAAGTTTAGTTTACCCTAATAACCCGGTTAATTTTTAATAATTTTTCAGTCATGTTTACCCCATTTTCCGGTTAGTTTTTACATTCAAGTTAAGTTTACCCCATTGCCCAATTAGTTATCTTTACATTCAAGCTTACACCCATGCCCAGTTAGTTATCATGGAGCCTGTAATTGACATCGACTCCATTGCTCGGATTGTTATTTAATAGTCAAGTTATGTTTACCCCATTGCTCGGATAATTATTTAATAGTCAAGTTATGTTTACCCCATTGCCCGGATAATTCCTTTGCAGTCAAGTTATGTTGACCCAAATACCCGGATAATTCTATTGCCCGGATAGTTATTTAACAGTGAAGTTCTGTACCTCATTTCTTGATCTCGTCCACCTTCGTAGTGCGATTTTTTTTACCAGAAAGAGATTATTTAAACACAACATTAGAACAAATAGGTTTTGTTTATTTAACAAAATAAAACAAGTACATTTCATAAATACATAGCATTGTTTATCAATCCTTATAAAAAGTAAACAGCAAATTAATAACCACAGATAAAAAGACCAAATTTATTGCGCATGCATGAACTGCGCACGTACATTTGATTGATAATAAGTGACCATATATATCTTTCCTAGCGATAAAAATCCCTATGTATTTCATGTTGAAGGAAATTCGAAAGTTATGTCGCATTGGGTTTTCATAACAATTAATTATTTTAACAAAAATATCTATATTTAATCTAATAATTTTTAAAATAGTTTTATTAATTCACTCTTAAGCAGAAATCGAGATTTTAACCCCCCCCCAAAAAAAAAAAAAAAAAAAAAAACAAAAAAAAAACAAAAAAAAAAAAAAAACAAACAAAAAACAACTTTGAGGGTCTTTATTGAGTATGTGAATGGTATCTGTTGCAACTTATAAAAAGGAAAATCTGTC
>JAULBM010028952.1:0-11118 GCA_032357055.1 Geukensia granosissima
TATCCGTATGAAAATATAATCAAACAGGGCCGTATGAACTTACGGCCCTGGTCCGAAGTAGCCATATGAAAATATAAATAATATGAGAAGAAAAAATAAAACTGTATAGATCATGCAGTTTTTTTACTTAATAGGGCAGATTTTTGCATATTATTTAATAAAACAAATTATAATAAAAAATTAGCATGTCCCTTACAAGCTTCCGTCAGCTTCCGTAGATTTGAATTTTTTTTTCCATTTGATTCGTCTTCTCATTCCGTTTGGCCTGAATAATACCTGGGACTAAAAAACATGTGCCATTTTAATCCCAGAAGAGACATACTATTATTTTACAGAAATTACCAGGAATAATTAAAAGTCTTCACCTAAAAAACGGAAAAGGCTTCATTCTTTGTATTGAAGATCGAAGATGTCCCTCACATAGTGATTGCATTTGGCAGCATATTTCGTTTGTTTGCCGTGATATGAGTATTTAAAAGAAAGAATATGGAATATATGCCAGAAAGATACTATCCAGTAACGTCTTAAGTTTACATATGCTGATGACTAATATTTGAAGCCAAATTTTACTGCATTTTAAGCACTTTTCTCGATTTACCGTCACCAGATACGATATGGGCCAAAAATAGGAAGATCAGTTAAATTGAAGAATTTCTAGTTACACTCATGGACCTAACATGCCTAATGAAATATACAGTTCTTGGCGGTATGAACAACGATAAGCCAGACATAAAGATAACACTAAGTAAATAAGTTTGAAAGATGTAAACAGTATCTTTTTAACATACATTTGTAACATACACATGATACATACTTCATCTTACAATAATAGGATCTCGGCTTTCCATATTTATTCACTGTTAATAAACTTGTATATTCGAATTTTTATAGGTAGAAGATAGTGGCTGTTTAGGCATCAATGCTAATTTGTATTTTCCTAATTCTATTTGTTTGGATTTGAATACTTCTTTTACTATGTTAGGGTCTCGGACTGCCTACATATGTTTTCATTCTAATGCTACTGATGAGAGGTTATTCCTTAAAATATATATATAGCATACTAAAATCACCCCATGTTTTTCAAATCTATTATAAATTATTATTATAAATATTCACAATCCAAGTTGTAAGACTTGTCTGACATAAAATTTATCAAATAAAGGTTCAGATATTTTCTGTGTTTGTTTTAATTCTTAAGCATTGGAAATACGGAAAGGCTTCGAAACGTTTGTCCCTGTCGTCAGATTTGGCTTCCTATTTTCGACTTGTCAGTCTCATCAAGGTTTGACCACCTGTAATTACAGGTATAAATAAACAACTGAAAAGATCAAATAAAATGCAGTGAAATACAAAACCAACCCTAAATGAACAGAAACAGTCAAACTGCTTCCTTAACACAAATGGCACCATTTGAATTTGTTTCAGTTAAAGGATTCATTGTTTCAATAATCGAGGTATGAAAAGATTAATTGATAACCAAATAGATAGAGAGGTTTAAGACAACACTGTGTACTGGGAGTAATGTAATAAGTATATTACTCCCAGGTTTCAGACATCCAATATCTTCCTGCAACTGAAGTTTGACATTATTTGGAGGTTGACAAATAAGGCCACTTCAAACTTATTCATATTTAAGATTTTTAACTTGCCTGACTTGTCGTCCGTCCGTAAGCGTTTTCATTTTCAGCTTCACAAATCCCATCTGAAACCACAAGGCCAAATGGAGCCACACTTTACAGAAAACATCTATGGAGGTTCTTCACAAAGTTTGCAATCGGACAAGGGGGAAGGGGGGGTTGAAAGATATTAACGTCCTACACAGCAAACTAATGCTCTCAGTCGGACAAAGACATGGCCGCAATTTATGGACGATTTTTGTTTTTGATTGGCTGAAACATAGAACATAAAAACCCTTGTCCTTTGACACCAGTTGGTCAAACGGAACATATCCATTTGTACAGGAAACATCTATACAAGTCTCCTTTCAAAGATTGCTCATTTGTTCCAATGGAACAAAAACATGGATACAATGGACGATTCTTTTTTCTGATTGGCTGAAACAAAAAAGCTTTTCCTCCAGAATCAGTAAGCCAAATGGAACAATATTTTATAGGAAACATCTATTCAGGGTCCTCATTTTGTCCTGAACGGACAGAAATCCCGATCGTCTTTGATTATACTTGTTTCTGATTGGCTGAAGCATTAGTTAAAAAATTGTATTCTCAAAAACTGTTTGGTCAAATCATGGACTTATATTTACTGTAAATTCAGAAATTATTGCGATGTTTTTATTATTGCGAATAATGCGACAAGATGCAAATCGCAATAATTAGAACTCGCATTTGGAATTTTGCAAGTTGTTTTCTGTTACAGGATTAACTAAATTGCAATATTAAAACTCTCATTATCACCAGCATCGCAATTTTCGCAATAATAAATGTACGCAATAATTTCTGAATTCACAGTAATATGAAGCATATATGTAAGGTCGACATGTATAATTTTACAGGAAGCATCTATGCAAGGTTCTTTACAAAGTTTGCTCATTTTGTTCTGATAGGACAAAAGACATAGACACTATTTACGATTCTTGTTTCCGATTTGCAGATCAGTAATGATAAAAAAAATCTTCTGCTCTGAAACCAGTGACAATATTTTACACAAAGCATTTTTCCAAGGTCCTTAACAAAGATTCCTCATTTTGTCCCAAATCCGAAAAACAAGGCCACCATGGACAATTCTTATTTTTGATTCACTGAAACATAAAAAATTTTCTCTGAAACTACTTGGCCAAATGGAAAAACATTTTACACTACAGGAAAAACTGTGCAAGGTCCTTTACAAAGTTTGCTAATTTTGTCCTGATCAGGCAAAAAACATGGCTGCCATTAACTTTTTCTTTTTGCTGATTGGCTGATGCATTAAAAATTGTCTTCTTGGAAACAGTTTGGACAAATGGATTAATATTTGATATAGAGCATATATGTAAGGTCAAAAAGTTTCCTCAATTCATCTTGAATGGACAAAAAACATGGCTGCCATGGATGATTCTTCATTTTGATAGGCTGTAACATAAAAAATATCCTATCCCCTTAATGGCTTGGCCAAATAGAACAATATCTATGCAAGGTCCATTACAAAATTGCTCATTTTGTCCTGATCGGACAAAAACATGGCTGCCAAGGACAATACTGGTTTCTGATTGGCAGTTATGCTCTATAATGTTAAACAACAATCTTGGCCACTATTGGCCATTTGATGTTTGTTTCTGATTAGCCCAATGTCAGGTGAGCTATACAGGCTCAGCATTCTGAGCCTCGAGTCAGCATTCTGAGCCTCTAGTTTGTGATAAAAGCAGGTCCAAGCAGGAAGAATTTTTTATTTTAGTTTTTTTCTAGAAATGGCAAATAATTGTGTCACTTAAAAATTGCTGTGGAAAAGCCATTTCAAACTTTGTTGTGCCATTTCAGGGTTTTTTAAGAAAGAGGTGCTTTTTTATTTAACTTGTTGAAAAAAAAAACAACAATATTTTCAGGCAGAAAGGTTGTTCAGTTTAGATTGCTTTTACTGTATACTAAACATCAGTAAAAACCAAAACTTATGGAGCATGCCTTGTAAGTTTGCTTTTACTGTATACTAAACAGCAGTAAAAACCAAAACTTATGGAGCATGCCTTGTACAATCAAAACAACACTAGATTACAGGGTTAAAATGTTTTATCACAAGCTTTCATGTAAAAATAGAAATTATATGAAAATTCAACAATCAAATAAATATAAAATCTATATGTAAAAATAAACAATTCATTAAAGATTAAGCACAACAAAGAAAATTAAAAAAAAACAACAAACAAACAAACTTAAGCTACAGAACAGGGATGTATATAAGTATACAGTAATTGAGGCAACATGTACAGCTGTTATGTTTAACCTTAGGACTAAATTGTTGCCCAAAGTCATAGGCTGAGTTCAGTCAGGAGGTCAAACAAATCAGCTGTTGTCAGAGGAACCAGTCTATATACTTTTTAGTTATACCTTTTGTCAAACAGAACTACATGACAAGCCAATAAAAGTTCAATAAGCCATGCCCATGTGGTCAACAGATGAAACTACTGACCAGAGAAACAGTTCTAGTACAGTTGCCTGCTACTATGGATATCATTACTGTTGCAAGACAGTTAAAATATTGATGTTCTATTGCAATTACATTTCATAGGATGATATAAAGGTATAACAATATTTTATATATTATATCCCTGTACAGAACAAAGTTCTGTATTAATGTAATACATGTATCAGACACTGCTAGATCTGCTATTTAATGTGCATTTATTGATTGATTGATTGGTGTTTTACGCCTCGTCGACAGTATTTCAGCCATATCGTGGCGAGATGTGCATTTATTGAAACACTGATATTTTATGAAGAAGGATTACATGGCATTTCCATTTAGTGTATGTTTGCAATAACCTTTCCTTACAAAAACATCTCAATAATTTACCAATGTAGCAATCTTGTTGATAAAATTAAACAGATCAAGTGTCTTTGGGTAAAGTTACTTTCTACTACATATTAAAACTTTCAACAGCAATATATTTTTTGAAAGTTAGAAATAATTCAAACAGTAAGTGACCAGTATATGTAAAATTCATCCAGAAACATTTTTGTTAGTGAGATACAGTATAAAAATTAAGCTTTTTATGAGGTATTTTTCATCTTTTAAAATGAAATTTTCTTACAAATTAATAACACACTTGACAAATCAGAGAAAAATGTTTCACATTCTAACCAGAAAATTAAAAAGGTTGCACATGACAGTATTTTCATTACAATATTGTGGTCAAATAATGTGGTCATATTAGATTTAAAAAAAATTCTATTTGATACATGTATAACAGCAGATTTATCTAAACCAAGAAATTTTACTAGCAATGAATCTTTGCTGATTAAAGTGATAAAAAATATTAAAAAATCATAAAAATAAATAAGAAAGGTAAAAATGTCATCATAAATTGTAGAATTTTGTCGCTAACAATTAAAGAATTGCATGTTTATAAGAAATTTTAATTTGATTTCAACTGACTTCATATGAATAATGCATCTTGCAGAAATGTTGTGTTTGTTATGATCTATAGAAGATCAAACATCGATAAATTCCCATGTCATCAAGGTCACAAAAATCAATACGCAAGACATAAACAAATTTGTATAACATTCAGCTATAAATTAAAATATTCAAAGCATTTGACAGGACAACTAAAGGTAAATGTCAAATCATACCATTTTTTGCTGCTCATAGTTAGCTGTGTACAAAAATGTCAGTTTAACATTGTGTCATTTCTGGAACTTTAGTAACTCAAACAACTGATGACCCATTAGTTGTTTGAGTTACTAAAAGGTGCATTTACACGATTATACTCTTTTCATCAAACTCAATCTTGTTCCTTCAGACTTTTTCTGTGCACCTGTTTTCAACTAAGTTTGAAAAATGAAATCCTAATCCAACATGTTTGACAACTCCATCAAATATTGGTTGTGAGTTGGAAGTGTTGTCAAACATGTTTGATGTGGTGTTTACAAGATCAAACCTGAGTTGAAAACAGGTGCACAGGTAAAGTTTGAAGAAAGTTTGATGAAAAAGTTTGATCGTGTAAACCAACCTTAAGTCTCAGAGGTCCCCTTTTGTTTGAGCTAGCAAAGTTTATTCATTAAAAAATATAGAGCAGAAATGTGTCAATTTCGACCAAAAAATATCAATTACCTACAGAAAGAAAAGATAACTGGGTAGGGTTGTCTATATTTCCTCATTATTTGTTTTAAAAAAATTTTTGAACAAAGTATCTGGACATATGTACATATGTATAAATAGAAATGAAACACACTTCTTTATCCTTCTTGTGTATGAAAACTGATCCTAAGCTAGACTGAAAACTATTCATTCTATCCTTCCAAAATATAAATTTCCATCTTACAATAGAAATCCAATTAACAATTTATGTAAAACCAAGTAGGCATAGCTTCATAATAAAATATTTTTGAAATTTTGAATCAAAATTATATTTTTTCAATTGCTTATTTAATTTGCACCAATTGGGAATCTGTTTTTAACTCATTATGGAAATTTTAACTTTTAATTCAATCAGTAGCAAAATTTGTTGTTCTGGCAAAAAACAAAAAAAAAAATCATAAATTCTTGACATCTAAGACCAATTCTATTACAGACAAAACTTTCAGTTCCACAACAATTAAATTGTAAGAGTTGAGTTCATTGAAGATGAGATATATTTTTTTTAGCACTTCTAATCCATCTTAATTTATAGTCAGATTTTGGCACAAAAAATAACAAAAATACCCTTTCCTGCAGAACTACATAGAAGGAATTGTATTGCAACATCATTTTTTTTAAATAAATATTTTAAGGCAAAAAACAAACAAGATTTAACAAATAACTTATATAATAATTTAATGTTGGACACAAAAAATATTAGGGGGACATTCTGGAATGCATTAATTTATTCCCACAATAAACTTTTTATGAAAAATTAGTCACAAAAACAATGTTATTTTGTATTCAATTTACAACATATTAGTATATCAAACCAATTAGAAATCCAAGTCTTCAATAAAAATGGTCCATCAAATTTTTTTTTATACATATAGAATTGTGACTCTTTACAGTGGTCTGTCACAAAAGGCACATCTCTCATGCCAGAGAACTTCAAAGGCATGGTTTCTTGTATATTATATCAAAGTATCTAATAATATATTATCAGCTATCATTATCTACCGATTTTAATCCTGATCAACTACCTTCATTCACAGTTCTGCCCATCCTTTGAAGGAAGAAAAAAAAATCCTGTAAAACCTTAAAAAATGGTTTAATTAGACAGTATAATAGTCAGACAGAGTCAGGTCTAAGTAGATATTTCATTTTTACATTTTAACATAAAGTTTTCAATAGTCATATATTTTTATTGAATCTATTCTTCATAAACTGAACCAAGAAAACAAGAGGCTCCCAGGAGCCTGTAATTGCTCACTTGGCTCAAAGTTGTTTGGTTATACAAGCCACCGTTTCTTATGTTTGCCTCGTTGTAAGCATGTTGTATTCTGTTGTTGGGCCCTATGCTAATTTCATGCAAAAGTTTAATTATTACAAAATATTATTTTGAGATTCTTTAAGCATACTAGTATAGATTCTTGATGGCAGTACATACAGTACATGAAGCTTGACTGTGACGTAAAAGTGTAACCGAGTCAATGAAGCATGAAAACTGCCATATTGTATGGCACCAGGCAAAACAGAACGTACATTTTAAAGAGGACCAACCAAGGACTATTCCACCAAAGTTTGGTTAAAATCAGACTAGCAGTCTCAGAGGAGTTGACGAAAACGTAGAATTCCAATACGGTCCAATGTTAAACTATGTCGAGCCATGGCAGCCATATTGAATGGTGCCCGGCAAAATCAAACATAAATTTTAAAGAGGACTATCATAGGAACGTTCCAACAAAGTGTGGTTAAAATTGGCCAAGCAGTTTCAGAGGAGTTGATGAAAATGTTAAAAGTTTACAACGACGGACGCAAAGTGATGAGAAAAGCTAAAAATTACTTAATCTTGGTCAAACTTTAGCCTCCCACCAAAAACTAAGATGGCTAACCCTCACCATTAAACCTCTGTTTAAATTCAGGGGCAGATAATAGTTAGTAAAAGGCTTTTGCATAGTGTAAAGAATAAACCATTTTATATAGTACAAAGGCAGAAATGCACACATAATTTATTTAAGCTCAAAAGTTGCACTCTACGAGTAAAGAATCATCCAGCATGCTTTCAAGTATTATTTTCAGATGTGATTTTTGGTCATGTTACCAGAATTCCTCTCCTCTTTAAAAATAAATGTATAACAAGCTTAAATGTTGTCTCAAAAAATGGTGAACATTACAAATTATCATTGGTAAACAGGATTGTTACATATTATGATTTAACTGTAAAATTAACTGACTAACATAAATCTATTATCTATTCTTACAGGTTTACATGCTTCCTCGGTCAATATTTGGTCTGCATTTTCTTCTGGCAGACATTCAAGGGCATCAAAATACAAGAACTGATTTACTGGTCCAAACTTCCCTGAGCATGCCTTCATAACTTCCTGTGCAGCAATACCTCCTATTACAGCTGCCAGGGGACATAAATCTCCTCTAGCAGAATATGCAAATTCTCTCATTAATGATTCATCTAATTCATCAACTTTAGCTTTAGATTTACTGTTGACATCTTTTGCAATGGCTATAAATGCATCTGCATCAGCCTGTAAAACAAAGTCAGATAAATTTTAAACAAGTAGAAATTCACGAAAGATTTTCTTTATAAATCCAGATCCATCTTGTTATCCAAAATATTAAGCAACAATTTTCTGTGCCAAAAATAACTTTAAAGCAAGCAGCACAAAAACCATGTTAAAATTTAATTACAAGATGAACATCATTTAATGTGGCCAAGTATTTATGTTCCATACAATATATTTTTTCAGTTAAAATATTTTTCTTTTTCAACTACAGTAAATATATCAAAAGCACTTACCTTGCACCTACTCTTAGGAAGCTCTTTCTTATTTTTGACATATTCTGACAAAGCTTGAAAGGCAATATGTAACTGTCCTGGTCTGTCAAATTTGGCAAAATCTGTCAGGACAAACTCTGGTGCTTCCAAAGCATTTTTAATGGATTTCTGCAAACATGATAAATACATTTCATTTAATATTGGTTGAGTACTTATGCAAGTTTACCACATTCATTTCTTTTAGGGCCAAATTGATATATTGTTTGTTACCCTTAACATGACCCTACTATGCCTGGTGGGGGTAGGTTGATAGGAAATATATTTCTTTTAAAAAAAATTTTACTCTTAATTTTGGAATTCAAGTCTATCTGTCAACAAATGGAAAATAAAATTTGCAAGGTTGATCAGGATTGCAAGCAAACAATATTTTATTTTTGGCCTCGGGATTTTGCTTTCTATATGTGTACCAAAGACATTTTCTGAAACAATTTGAACAACTAAAATGCACAGAAACGAAAGAGAATAATTTTCTTTTCTTAATAAGTGTAGACTTTCAACCAATTCTGTATACTTACAAACTTAATCTCTTTTGGCATTTTTACTTGAGTGACAATTCCACCTCTAATATAATTTGAGAAACCAGAGGTATCTCCAATGCTGAATGTATATGGACCTGCAATAAGACAATTAATACTTTCAAATAAATTATTCAAAAATGTAAGTTGTTATGTCATATTTAACAAATTGATGTTTAAAATGTTATCAAACTAAAATTTTTACAAGAGATCAATGGAATGGTAGATGACAGAATGTGTACCATTAACAAATAAACTTGCCAAGCCAAAAAGTAAACAAACAAACCTAGAACTTTAATCTTGAGGGCCTCACAACCATTCAGTTCTGTCATTCCTTGTACTTCAGAAAAAGTAACATAATCACCATCTTCGTAACCATGACGAGATTCATCCAAACAAGTAACTACACCCTGTTTGTCCTGAAATTAGTGCTAACTGTAAAATACTGAAATTCTTTCAATGAAAATAGCCACATCTGAAGGTCTTCCCTACAATAATATTTCCATTTGTGCATTTAATCATTTAGTCCATTATGTTGACAAAGAGGTTTTTTGCTAGATAACCCTTTTGACAGCATTTTTGCACTCAAATTATAGGATTGGGATTTTGCCCAATATCTATCTGGGTCAATTTGGACCATTTCAAGGGTATACTTTAAGTATTGAAAATAAGGAAAAAACTCCCATTTTTCAATAAGGGTATTGCATTTACCATCTGAAGTTGAATTATTAGAGGTCTCAGACAGGTGCTATTAGAAAATATCTAAGAGAAGATAACTCAATAAGTTATACTACAATAATAGATGTTGATAACACTATTCGGTTTTGTCCCTGAAGAGACAAACTAGTCCAATTTTATTGTCAAGTTTGATTTTAAAGACTTTTATAACTGTGATTACTTGGACAAAAATTACCTTGAAAGTGCTCATTGATGAAACTATTTAGTCAAAACATTCTTACCTTTGTAATTGATGCCACCATATTGCTAGTGGGCTGCTCCCCATCAGTGTCGTTTACCCAGAAACTGTTACCAAAATCACAAAACACTTCTCTGAAAAAATAATAACTCATTTATCAGGAATCAATTAACAAATGGACAAAATTGATTTGACCAAAAAATAAAATAGGTGTACAACTTCACTTTCTATCACACAATCTGTGAAATTATGGTTGAATTCCATCAAGGCATTATTGAGGTGTAGTAGATAACAGATAACAGGTTTGTGTCCCTTTGACAGCATGTGAAAACTAAGAAACCCCAAATCAATTTTGTCATAAAATAAAATGGGAAGTAAAACACACTGTGCAAATTTGATTTATTCCATAAAGGCATTAAGGGAAGTAGAGGATAAAATAAATTGGGACAACCATGCTTAAAGCAGATCAATATAATAACAACTGTCTCAAAATAAGGAGATGATTACAACATTTTATTTAATTCTCACTTATTTTTCAGGTAACAAATACATTTTGATATGATTGAAATGGGTGCTTAACTTACCCAAACAATCCTTTTGTGTCTGCGACAATGAATTTGATTCCTTTTGAATGACAGAATTCACCAAGTTTCACTTGTTCCTCAAGTGGGGAGTTTGTTAAGACCACAACCTATAATATAAACAAGATTTTGGTATTTTTCTGTTAATCATGTCAGAATACATATCAACCATTGCACCATTCAAAGGCACTCATATCTTTTATGCTAATGTTTACTATCTATGTCCAAATCGTTAGAAAGATCTCTAACAGATCTTTTACTGTCACTTCCAGTGTTCTCCACAGAAACTTTGGAAAAAGCTGTGGTACACACGCAGAGTATTATGTCTATTAACACTTTCATCCATGAATTAATTTTCAAAAATTCTTAGTTTTCTATACTTTGCAAACTTATGCAAATGAGTTGCAGTGATGAAATGATTTTCCTACAGCAGCTATATAAAACAGTAAGGAAGAAGGGGGTGGGATGGTGGGGATGAGGGTG
>JAULBM010028963.1:0-11118 GCA_032357055.1 Geukensia granosissima
AAATAAGAAAATATATGGTTTAGGGGTGGGGATCTGAACCGTTTAGGAGTTATTGCCAATTTTGGGGTTGTAGGGGGGCGGGGCCAAGCCCCTGGGGCATCAATCGAAAAACGAAACACAAGGGGCACAACTACCTATCAAGGTCTACTACCATGCAAACTTTCAAGTCGATTCGACTTATGGTCACTGAGCAATGTGTCGGACAAAAAAGTGCCAATTTTGGGGTTGAAGGGGGCAGGGCCAAGCCCCTGGGGCATTAATCGAAAAACAAAACCCAGGAGGCATAACTACCTATCAAGATCTACTACCATGCAAACTTTCAGGTTGATCTGACTTATGGTCTTTGAGAAATGTGTCGGACAAAAAAGTGCCAATTTTGGGGTTGTTGGGGGCGGGGCCAAGCCCCTGGGGCATCAGTCGAAAAAACGAAACCAGGGGGGCAAAACTACCTATCAAGGTCTACTACCACACAAACTTTCAAGTTGATCCGACTTACGGTCTCTGAGAAATGTGTCGAACAAAAAAAGTGTGACACGGGCGACATGGACGACGCGAACGATGCAAGACGACTAAAGTGATACCTATATGTTGCCACACACTTTGTGTGCAGGCGACACAAAAAATAAAAATTAAACATCTGCAAATTCACATTTTTTTAAACCCTTTGACCCCTTTTATAAAAAAAAAACGGTAAATTTTACGAAAAAATGCTGGGAATAACTTTTATTGCATTTTTCATAAGGAATCAATTGCAAAAAAAAAAACCATCAAAATCTGATAACAAATAAAAAAGTAAAAATTTAGGGCATGGCCATTTTTGGACCCCTCATATCTCAATAACAGTAACAGATAGGTTATGACACTTGTAGCCTATTATGTTGACTTTTTCATGGGGACTACAAAGAAAAAACCCATCAAAATTGGACAAGAAATAGAGAACTTGCATTCAAATAAGAGAAAAACCCTTATTGCCCCTCCCTAAAAAGGGGTAAGGCTAGATCCCCAAAATCAATACCAACCTTTATTTAGAACCAATTATCAATGTCCCAAAATATTAAAAGGTTTGATTAAATAGAACAAAAGTCATTGTATGGAAACCAACCTGTCTTCAGACGCCGACGCCAACACCAACAACGACAGCATCATACCATCATACGACCCTAATTTTTTGCGGTCGTATAAAAATTATCCATGAATATAGGAAATCAAAATTTTTAAAAATATCAACAAATTTTCTACCATGTATAACTACACAATAATAAGTAATAAAAAGGCATATTTGAACCTGAATAGTAATTCTAATATTTGATTGCCTCATGCTGTTGTTTAAAAAAAGAATCCAATGTTAAAGCCAAATCTAATACATTTTAACCATACGTGCATAAAAGGATTAAAATAATTATAATGTTACAAGTATAATATATTTGAAATCTTTTGTTAAATTTTGACAAAAAAAACTACTTGTTTATTTTTCAATAGCCTTTGCCAATGTGACCAAAATCACTGCTATTGATGCGCAATCTGTAGGTCAGTTCATTACTAAATCAGCTGAAATTTCTCAGTTTCACTACGGTGGAGGTCATTAAAAATTACAAAACAATCTGACACCACAAATAAGCTTTAAGTGATTTTTGTGCTATTCAGGACCCGAAAATTGATGAAAAGACCAAAAAGCGCCAATTCCTAATACATTAGCTATTTACAGAATGAACTACCTCCATCAAGTCAATGGCTCCTATTTGAATTATGTCTTCATAGAAATAGGGGACCTAAAAAAGCCCTTATATTATCTTGTCCTTTAAACAAGTATTTATGATTCTGTTCATTATTTCTATATTTCATATGATAGATAGTTATGGCAACAACTCATCAATTCTAGGTAAAGATTTAATTGATACAGCCAGTTAAAGAGTAGGAAGCACTGAACAGGAAAATCCTACATTTTTGGCTTGCATTTTTTTTATGTTTTTTTTAATAGTTTTTTAATCTCTGCTTCAATTTTTACACATTTAAAAAAATAAATTTAATAATTACACATATTTCTGTCAATCTGAATATGCAACTGAA
The DNA here is from genome assembly GCA_032357055.1 of Geukensia granosissima. NCBI lineage: Eukaryota > Metazoa > Mollusca > Bivalvia > Mytilida > Mytilidae > Geukensia > Geukensia granosissima. The sequence continues at coordinate 2,068 of JAULBM010028963.1, forward strand.
TTACGTTGTCTACATTTCCCACTGAGCCGGATGGGAATATTTTCTTATTCTTTTCTTTTTTTCAGGAAAATGTCTTTGAAAAGTATAAATTATTAAAATAATTTATTATGTAGAAATCATGCAGAGATAAATACTGTGTGTGCAATAATGAAAATAAGAAATTAATTGAAAAAATTTTAATTGCTAATTATAATCTTACCTTGCAGATGCTACACTTTCAAGTGGAGCTTCAAAAGTAGATTTGCCAGTTTTCAAATTGTAAAAATATTTCCTATTGGCAGACTTGCTTAGAGCTACAGTCCATGGTTCTAAAAAGAGGAAATATTCAAATACAGGAAAAGAAACATAGCATTGTTCATGGATGTAAGGCTGTGTCTGTTTTTATTGTTTTTTGAGTCAGGTTTTTGAACCTACCAGATAGCCCGACCGAAATACACAGAGAAAAAATACAGCCCTTGGATACATATGCTACACAAGCAAACACCAATTCATTAAAGTCAAAATCTATTTTTGAAACAGTTTTATTTTGAAAATCTGCACATTGATAAAACAATAATCCATTATTTTAAGTATGAACTAAGCAATATAAAGTTTCATCTACTTGCTCCAACAATAGTTTTCTGAAATATTTTTGTGTTTGTTTTTAACTTCAATAACCACAAAAGCTATTAACAAGACAATGCAAAACAAAAACACAAATTAAGCCTAACTTTTTCAACAGAATCAGAATCAGAGAATGTATTTCCTTATATTACAGCACTTTTGTTTCTAAACCCTTAAACAATTTTATCTCTAATTCAGCTACCATTTCTTTTTCTTACTTAATAGTCAAATGCAGGATTTGCCAATACTTGTATTATACAATAAAACAAAATAGATTTTGCTTTTCAAATTGTTATACCTTTAACTGTTTTCACAATACAGACACCAGAGGGTAGAAAGCATCTTTCATCAGGTCGATCTGGTGGGAAGTAACACAGCCTAGGTGTTCCTGAACCCTTCACCCTTCTGTAGTCCAACCTGCAATATCAGGTATTGTTTATTCACAAGCAGGATTATATATTAGTATTAAAGAAGGTAAAAGCAGCCGCTGCCTACGAATATAAATTAAGGAGATGTGGCATGATTGTCCATGAGACAGCCACCCACACAATGACAGTAGAATTTAAACTTCTACAGGTCCCATTATGGCCCTCAATAATGAACCAGAGCCCGTACCATTACAGAAACTGTAAAAGGCCCCAAAATACCATATGTGAAACTATACATAAAACACGACGATCAACCTAAATTATGGCAAAAATGGGGAACAAATAACAATAAATGACTAATTAAACAATGACAACTACAGGACTACAGGTTCCTGGCTTGGGACAGGCACACAAGTATGTGGCAGGGTTAAATCAGTTTGTGAGCACTGTAAGCTCACCTCATACAGCAGCATTGACTTTGTTTATGACCGTCATACATCTGTCATAGCTGGAATCGTTATGTTTGATAATCAGCTGTGTAATTGCCCAAATATAATTAAAATTAGTAATATTAGATGGCCACTTTAAAATTATAAAATGAAAATATAGGTCAAAGTCACCATCTGGAGCATGCATTGTAGTTTTCATCCCTAGATGCAAATGCTAAAAATATGGTTGATGTAGGACATATCAGTGGGGCAGACGGGGCTTTAACTGTTTCTTTATCTAGTCATTCATGTGTTAAATATAGGTCAAAGTCAGCTTCTAAAGCATGCATTGTTGTTGTCATCTTTAGATGCATGATGCAAACCAGTATGGTTATTAAGGGACAGCCTCAGTAAGATAGAATGGACTTAACCATGCTTCCTAGCAGAGTCGTTCATGGGTTAAATATAGGTCAATGTCAGCTTTTGAAGCATGCATTGCAGTTGTCATCCCCTGATGGGGTACATGCAAGTAAGTGGAAATCAATTCTAAACTTGCTTACTTGGATGCCAATGAGGTCCCTCAGGGTATCATGTAAGCCCCTCAATTCTTGAGGTGAGCAAAACAAAACCAAACACACCAGGGATTTAATATGGCTTATATAATTGATTTCAAAATGTAAATTTTATTGTTTAATGAACAGTTTTCTTTTGCCCAATGAGAAACACAGGAACATTATTGCTACCCCAAAAATGCCAGAATTAGGGGTAGATAATTGAACACTATTCTTAACATTATTCTTAAATGCATGTGACATACCTTGTTATATTTGGTTGCTTGAACCAAAAGATAGACTTGATTAGCCCTTTTATGTAAATTATATAGTAACAGGTATTTGCATGTTTAAACAAAGACATAAAGAGACAAATATTATGTCAGCTGTAATTTAGTTAAAAACATTTGTGCTTACCTATCAAAGATCTGTCCAATTTGTTCAAATCTGTAAATATATGGCACTAGAATCGGTGTTAAATTTGCCTTTGTTGGTTTTGTAATGGATTTCACAAATCTTTTTAATTTCTCAATTCTGAAAAAATGAGTAAAGAGTTGCCATTGTTCCTTTTTTATTTAACATGTAATATTCTGAAATACTAAAATTACTATATTTTAACTGAGGTAATTTGTAAGTGCAGTACACTGCATCGTGAAAAACTAAAGAACATTTGGGTTAGTGTGGACACAGTAATGCTGTATTTTTCATTAGGAATCATTAAAAAAAATGGAAATTGGATAAAAAATAAAAACTTTCAATAGGCAAAATTTGCTTTTTTGTCCACTTGGACCCATTGGATCTTGAAACTTTAAGATTAAGTTTCATTCATCCTAAAGTTCTCTTTGATACATATCCAATGGAAAACAAACTATCAAAATCAGATGAAAATTTCTCATATCCAGCAAAATTGCCCTTTTAATCCTTTTGCAGCTTTTATATAAAAAGTGGTAAATGCTACAAAATATGTTTGGAATAACTTTTGTTTCATTTTTCAATAGGAATCATTCAGAAAAAAACTAAAAATCTGATGAGAAATAAAAAAGGTTAAAAATTAGGGTGTAATCATTTTTAAACCTGTTCACCCCAATAACAGAAAGAGATGGGTCTCAGCACATGTTTGGCCTAGATGGCTGATTGATCTAGGTAGTTGATTTAAACTAACCTGTACAGATCACTGTAGCCTATCACCTAAATAGTGTGGATTGGCGCCTGACTTTGTACCATACAAATATGGGTGCTTCGACTCACATGGCTTGTAATAAGATTTGTCAGTTACCTCGATTTGTCATGGAGAATTAAAAGAAAAAACCCTATCAAAATCAGATAAGAAAAAGATAACTCACCCTTAAAAATATAAGAAAGTCCCAAATAGGTTCGACTTTAATAATAATCCAAAATCAATCCCAAATATACATGTATTTTATCATTTTGTTAAAATTTCAAATGGACCTGATTTGTAAAACAAAAAAAGTGAAAACGAAATGTCTCGGACCGATGGACAAGTCCAGTAATGTCACTTCCGTTCCGGTAAACTTTGATATATTTCCGGACCGAAAGTCCGGTGTCCTCTCCAGCGGCGACTCTGAAATTTCAGTGCACTTAGCGCCCTCTATCGACTACCTCGTTATGTTTTAATAGAGAAATTATTTTCGGTCTGGTAAAGTTTCTTAAATAACCAGCCAAATGTCCTGTAATAATTTTTTACATTTCGCAATCACTGCAAAAATTATTGTAAAGAAACCTTAATGTCTATTAACAAAAACACTTACACTGACAATTACATAGACAAAAAAATTGCAGTCATACAAATAATTGTATTTAAAATCTTCTGGAGACTGGATAAAATTTTTAGAGTAAGAAAATAACATGATATACTTCTAATTACTCAAATTTATGGGAAATTAGAAAAAATTCTCAGGCTCAATAGGATTAATAAGTATTAGAGCGTAGGTAGGATTTGGGTCTGTTGTAAGAAAATAAATGTCAATTTCAAAATTTATGAGAACATAAAATTTTTCAATCCCTGTTCCTGGAAATCTTTATAGTGCAAGTCCCGAAACCTGTTAAGCATAATCCTGAATTCCAACTGAATAAAATCACTGATTCAGAAGACCTCATAATATAAGTAAAAAAGATTTTTATTCACATTTTTCTTTTCATTTGACTTACATATTCCTTAGTAAAAGGAACAATCAAATTTTTCATGATACCATACCTTTCAGTAAAATGCAATTTTCGCACATCATTACCATACAGAAACAAAGCATCTAAAGCATGAATTGTCATAAGTCTTCTTTGTCCCATTCCCTGGAAAGAAAAAACAACATCTGTAATAAATACATCTAAATTTACTAGTCAGTAAATTAATATTTTTCTACTTATGGACTGTCAATTATACTGCAATTTAGCGTTTTATTATACAAATATGAGTGTACGAATATAGCAAAGTGATATTCGTATAGTGGCATAATATTGTCTCCTGTTATCCCAACGCATCATGAGCGAGCAGGAATATTAAATTTGGAAACCAGTAGATTGGTGTCTCAAATACATCTGCATTCTTAAGAAATGTAGAAATGATGAAACGATTCAACAATTTAAGAAAGAAAATCATTCATTTTTAGCTATTAAATGGAAGGGTAAAAGCAATACATGTACATAGCCAGAAAATATCAAATTCATTTGTACTCACTGCAAAACAGGTAAAAATGCTCAGCAAAGCCTTGAGAAATGTTACCCATTTCTTATTTTCATACAAATAAATTTGATATTTTCTGGCAATGTAACTGTTTCTTATTCTCATACAAGTAAATTTGAAATTTTCTGGCAATGTAAATGTATTGTATAATTACTAATCAGTAATGTATAAACTTATCCAATTTCAGGACAATTTTCCTTAGACAAACATGCACTTTTGCATGAAAAGTCAAATTTAAAAAGCTTGAACATTATTATAATATAATATTTTTCTTCTTAAGGACTGTTGACATAATCCAGGATTGAGACCTTGATGGTGTCTGAACTATTTCAGTTAGTGCCATTGTGGATTGAACATACATTTATTTACTTTTAGGCAATTATCAGTGGAAGATAAAGGGCACTATAATAAAAAAAATCCTGGGTCAATAGTAGCATGTAAAATCTATCATGTTTCAAATAAAAAGTACAGTTTTCCATCAGAACTGCCTATTTTTTTTTAAGTAAAATTTGATTTATAACAAGAAGAATGATATGTTTTGTCAAATAATTTTACTTAAGTTTTCAGTACAGAAAAGTTGATTTTTATAGTGAGTGTGCATCTTAAAATATACTACTAGACAAGAGTTACATACATAGTTTTACTATATTTAACATTGTTACCTGTTTTTTCTAGGTACAATCTATTTTTTGTATATGAGAACAAGACAGTAACAAAAAATAGAAATTATTTTTGTGATAAGGCACAATTATTTTTTTTTTGTTACAATGGCTGAAAGCAAAAATTCACAAATCTGATAATCATATCACACATCAACCTAACTACTTTGTGTAAAAAACAAATTATTATGCAAAATTCATACAAAATTTCATGGTATTAACATCTTCAAACACAGGTACAAATAATTTTGTGCACCAATGTAAATGTAATGGATATGCAATGTTTCATTTGCCATCAAGTAAACATTTTACCAAAAATTTAATTTAGAGATAAAAAGTTGAGAAATTACAAACAAAATCAGAATAGTTCTCTTTTTTCAAATTCAAATTACCTCCCCTTTCAATTCTTGAACAAATTCCACTTCGATCAATGTTTTAGAAGGTAGCTCTACATGTATATTGTCTTCATCTGGTTTCTTCCATTTGCCTTTCCCATCCCACTTAAACACATGTGATCTCTGAAAATGAAATATTTTAAAGTAAATGAGATACCAGAAAAAACTACAGGCTCAGGAGGCTGAGCCTGCATCGCTCACCTGCCATTTGGCAAAGAAGTTTCAAAGGAGAAGATTTTTTAATGAATCAGCCAATCAAAAACAAGATTTGTCTGACGGCCTTGTTTTTGTCGCATTGGGATGAAATGGGGAAACTTTGTAAAGGACTTTCCATGGATGCTCCACATCAAATATTAATCAATTTCACCAAGCAGTTTCAGCCAATCAGAAACAAAAATTATTTGTGGTGGCCATGTTAAGTTTTAGATCAAGACAAAAATTTGCAACTTTACAAAGGTACCTCCACTGATGCTCCAGTTAAAAAATTAATCCATCTGGGCAAGCAATTTCAGAGAAGAAGACTTTTTAATGTTTCAATCAATCACAAACACGAATCACCCATGGGACAATGTTTTTGTCTGATCCAGACAAAATGAGGAACCTTCATAAAGCACATTCCATAGATGCTCCAAATCAAATTGAGCAACTTTATAGAGAAGATTTTTTAATGTATCAGCCAATCAGAAACAAGAATCATCCATGTTTTTTGTCTGATCTGGACAAAATGATTAAACTTTATAAAGAACCTTCCATAGACATGATAGATGCTCCATACCAAATATAAATCCATCTGGCTAAATGGTTTCAGGGTAGAAGATTTTTTTATGTATAAACCGATCAGAAACAAGAATCATCAATCATGTCAATTGGGGCCACATATTTTGTCTGATCATGATGTAATGAGGAAACTTTAAGGCCTTTCCATAGATGCTCCATACCAAATATTAATACATTTGGCCAAACAGTTTCAGAAGACTTATTGTATAAGCCTATCAAAAACAAGAATCGTCCATGGCGGCTACGTTTTTTGTCCGATCAGGATGAAATGAAACTTTATAAAGGACCTTCCATTGATGCTCTATACCAAATATTTATCTGTTTGGCCAAGCAGTTTCAGAGGAGAAGATTTTTAATATATCAGTCAATCAGAAACAAGAATCATCAATGGTGGCCATGTTTGTTGACAGATCAGGACAAAATGAGCAATCTTTAAAAAGTACTTTATATAGAGACTTCCTGTAAAGTTTGGTTCATTTGGCCAAGCAGTTTCAGACGAGTTAATGAAAATGTGAAAAGTTACGATGACCGACAACAGATGACCAACGATGGACACCAAGTGATGACAAAAGCTCACCTGGCCTTTGGCCAGGAGAGCTAAGAACAAGGTAAAAAATTGACAATAAAATACATTGCATTGTTATGTTTTTCTAATAGAAATTAGAAGTCATTTCTCACACTAAATCTTAAATATATAACAGTTTCTCGCCAATATAATATACTAGTTACATGTACCAGTAAATCTTAAATATCTCCATATGTCATGACTCACACTAAATCACAGACAACATTCCTCACACATAAATTGGTAATAGGTTTGTCAATTCTGACCAGTATTGCTCTTCATATGCATACAACAATTCACTTTCATACAAATCTTTAATCACATTCACATATTTACCTTACATTAAAACATTTTTGGGCCAGTATTTCATCTCATATATGGTGATATGATTCATTAAGCCACAACTCGAAATCCTTTAATAAAATGACTACATTTGTCTTTTTGCCCAGTTTTCTTACTAGCATATGTTTGTAGCCTTAGAAGACTTTCAAATGATCAGCATTGGTCTAATCCCAATCTTTATGTTAATGAATGTTCTCACCTACTATCAAACTTATCCTATGGTGAAGTCTAAAATTTGGTCACATATAAGCCAGACGGTCACTTAACAAAGGTTAAAGGACTATGTACGTTAAGGGCCTTATTTGGCCCCTATTTCTGTCGAAAATTGAAAACAATTATAAACTAAAATCTTTTAGACCGAATTTAAGGATAATGATGAATAACAGATAAAAACTCATAACAATCAACTTATCTCAGGTGGCTACGTCACACTGACGTCACAAAGTTGAGCTAATCGTATTATATTCTTATATTTGTTACATTTTTGCTTAATTTTAGGCGGTTTTTGGTGTGGGAAACATCGAGCGCATGCGAGTGCCAATTTTTTTAATTGAAATTTTTAAATGTCTTGACCATAAACAACTTTTAGTAAAAAAATTTGATTGGCACACGCATGCGCTCTATACTTTCTAGACATAAATTGACTATAAAATGGTCGATAATCGTTGTTTTTCTCAGAATATAACATTTTCGCCCACTTTGAGGTCCTTAAATTTGCTAAAATAGGTTTTTTTTACATAAAAATGATTTTATACCTTGTTTGGACTACAATTTGACAGTGGTTTACAACAACCTTTATGTTGATCTGATTAAATTCTTCTTTGGGGGCCAAATAAGGCCCTTACTGTACATAGTCCTTTAATAAACTTTCCCTTTTTGGTAATGTTCTTGACTGTTTAAATAGTGCAACTGTTTCATCTGTCATAGTTGTAAAAGCCAGTAATATCTTAATAATACTAATACAGTGCAGAGGGATAAAAATCAGTCAGAAAATCACAACAAACCTCTGTAAAGTAGAATCTGTCCGGACCATCATTGAAGTATGCCTGTAAATCTTGTATGTTATCACTGTAGACCACCTGACATTTACCCTTCACCAATTTCAGGTCAATTACAGCCTCTGCAAAAGCACATGGTAAAAAAAATCACATCTACTGTCTGAACACATCACTTTCTATGAATGTTTTTTGGCAATTTTCCAAGCTTTCTAGTAGGCAGTTGGTACTTTAGGGAGTATAGATCATATTTTGGAGTCTGTCTTCCAAGTTCAGCTCTTAGTCAATGTTTTTCTTCAGTTTGAGCTTTAGAAATTTAGCTAGCATAACAAGTCTGTAGGATGTGATTATCAAATGCTTGAATTTGCATTGTTATTAGAACAATATTTTTCAGGCATGTATTACTATTTTTGTCATGGAAACAAGAAGATATCAGCATGAGAATTGTTAAAATATACACCAATAAATAAAAATATTAAAATGCTTTTATAAAGACCATAATATAATAGCAAAATGGCATTGGGCCAATTGGTTTCTGCAGAGAATATTAAAAACTTCATTAACAATGCTTGCAATAGCTCACAAAACCCATCATAGAAAAAAAGGAGGGATATGGTGTAAATATTCATGACACAAAAATCTCATATGTACAAGTAAATTCCAAGCAAAG
>JAULBM010028974.1:0-11118 GCA_032357055.1 Geukensia granosissima
AGTAATAAGCAATTTTGTCATATTGAGGGGGGTGGGGCTACCCCTGGGGATACAACCACGAATTCTTCTGGGACTCTGATTTCATAAGGAATAAGAAAATATATGGTTTAGGGGTGGGGATCTCAACCATTTAAAAGTCATAACCAAATTTGTCATATTGAGGGGGTGGGGCAATCCCCAGGAATAAAATCTATAATACTGCTGATATCCCCATATCATATGAAATAAGAAAATATATGGATTAGGGGTGGGGATCTGAACCGTTTAGGAGTTATTGCCAATATTGGGGTTGTAGGGGGTGGGGCCAAGCCCCTGGGGCATCAATTGAAAAACGAAACTACTATCATGCAAACTTTCAATTTGATCAGACTTATGGTCTCTGAGAAATGTGTCGGACAAAAAAGTGTGACGCGGACGACGCAAGATGACTAAAGTGATACCTATGTCGCCACACACTTTGTTTGCAGGCGACACAAAAAATGCCTTTGCAACAACTTTTAATGTGTGGTGAATGTGGTCAATTAATCAGGCTGCTCCCTAACCAAACAATCCCATTTTGACTTCTTGTGGCTAGAAACTTCCTCAGCCCCTGATTCCCCAGCCCACCTCAGTTATCAATTGTGTTTGGATTTTGAAGTAGCTGTCAGTTTTTCAGGTCTGTAGATCTTATCTCTTGCTTTATTTGTAACAGCTCATACTCTGTTTGTAACTGTCTTTTGTACTCTGTTTCAGCTTCCAGAAATCAAATACAGTTTATTTATTTGTCATATATTATCATACCTCGTTGCCAGGATAGAAAAGTGTTGAGCACTTACACACTTGTTAAACTTTGCCACATCTTTAGTATCTATCCTAAGCCTGGAACTTGTAGTCCAGTGGTTGTAGTTTGTTAATTTGCTACAGTAACAATGGTTTATGTTTTAACCAATAAATTTTGGTTTATTGTTACACTGGAATAGTTTCACATTTAGGTTACCTACATGTAGATGTTAAATTACTTGTAACTTGTACTAAGTACATGTAGGTCAAATAAGTAAACAATGCAAAACAAGTAACACTTTAACATAAAAGTAATCACATCTACTGGTTGGACTGGATTACAGGTTCCTGGCTTGGAACAGGTACATAAAGTATGTGGCAGGTTTTAAAGAATAAATCTGCAATGAAAGGGACACAATTGTTACCCATTGGAATTCCTACAACCTGTTGATACATTTTATCACCAATTGTCAAAAAGAAAGTGAATTAAATTTGTCATCTCCTCACAAGTCAAGTAGGTGTATCTTTTGAAGTAACTATTTTCATCAAGAAGAAAGCTCAATCACTGTTAAAGCACATATAATTTTGATCTATTATATCAAATGCCCTCTCAATAAAATATGAAAATATTTTTTTAATAAAACTATTGGTTAGTGTAGTATAGAGGGTGGAAAAATCATATGTGTAAACAGTTTAAAATGGTTTATCAAAGCCCTTAGTCCATCTATTTAAAGGAAACTCGGAAAGTGATGTCTGATCCTACAAATTTATAGAATTTATTTTTAGACAACTGGTCCATAACTACCATATATTGCCCTAGGTCTCTCTGTCATAAATTTGTTGTTAAACATTAAATAGTTAATGAATATTGGACTATTTATTTAAAGTTTTAATAACATAAACTAATTATGTTTACCTAGTATAAGTGGAACAAAATCAGTTTACTGATAGAATAATCAATAAATGTCTAAATGTAGCTGATGGTTTCTCCAATACAGGTAAAACCATAGACAGGCTAAAATCATACTCTAATTTTTCTACATGTTGTTGTATTGACCATTGTAGTATTTACAGATAGTTTAAATTCAACAAAACTTTAAATTAAATTAAATTTTTTAAATTAGTTTAAGAAAGCTATGTATAGTGTAGCAGAAAAAAGGTGCGAAATTTCTACCTGCAGTCTATTTTAAACAATAACACAGACAATGTCATTTTTATTTAATTCAGTAATGGAACTTCCTCTTTCTTTTATTAAAAATGACTTTTATTTAAGAGCTTACTATCTGTTGCATTTTTTGGTGGGTCACTTTTAACTTTGTACTTAAAAAAAATATTTTCTTTTGATACAAACAATCCATGTACATGATAATCCATGTCCTTATTTACAAATTCTACCCTAATCTTGCTTCATTATAATTTGTGCAGTACCCATAGTCAAATTACCATGGTAACATGTGCATCTATCATTTTAAATTACTTGTGACTTGGACTTGATATGGAGTCCTTACACAATAATAAGAGGCTCATAGGAGCCTGTTAGCTCCCAATTAGTATACAGTAGCCTAGACAAAGTTCACATTGAAACCACTCTATTCAACTTTGGTTCTAATAGAGCAATCTGTTTTTAATGAAAATCCCACAGGGTCCTAAAATTAATTAAATTTGGGTTAATTGACAATATTTGACTTTGTTTGTATGTGGTACCATGGAATATAATTAACAGAAAATTATTTTAATACTAGAGTTTATTCAATTTATATATTTTTTGCAAGAATAAAAATTGCCATTGAAACCCATATTTTACTTTGTTATGAGAAATATTTATTTATTTTTTTTGCCTTGAAATAATTTTATGTACAACTTCAACATTTGGCAAATTGGTGTGTGTCTTAGTGAATGTTGATTTTAACTGTGACCATTTTCAAATGACAACATATACAGGGTGACCATTCTTGCAAGGATACAACAGTTTAGCTTTTTTGGAATGGCTACATCAGAGTAACCATGCACGAATAGCTACTATACCTGTGTGACCATTCTGGAATTTCAATTATTTTGAAAGGGATCCACCTGGTGACCATTCAATTAAAGTCTGATTTCAATTGTGCAGGTAGTTCCAAACAAGAAGATCTTAATGAATGAGTTCCCATTAGAGTCCTATGATAAACTTAAGCTCAGCTGAGGTTAGTTGGCCATTGGGTTATTGCATACAATTCTGAAAGGGAATTACCCTGTGAACATTTAAAAAAAAGTTTAGTTTCATTTTAGCAAGTAGCTCCAGACAAAAAAGACATTTAATATGAAAGGGATTTACCTGTGAATATTCCAACAAAGTAAGGTTTCATTTGAGGAATTGTTTCCTGACAAGAATATTTGTGAAGGAGTTTCCCATACCCAAGGTAAAATAAGTTCAACTGAGGCAGCCATCTTGGTTGGTGGGTGAAATTCTGAGAGGGACCATCTAGTTAGCATTCCACCATAGTTTGGTTCCAAATGAGTAAGTACATGTAGTTCAAGTTGACAAGATTTTTAAATGTATTTTCCATAGGGGCCTTTGTTAAACAAAGACTTGCAATTTCTCAGAAGTTTTTTTTTAAATATTCCATTGCTTAATGTTAAGGCAGTCATGATGGTTGATTGATTGCAACCTCAGATACTATTCTGAAAGTGACCATCCAAAGACCATTCCACCAAAAGTTTGGTCAAAATAGGCCAATTAGCTGAAAGAAGGGGGCAGTCATGAGTCTGAGATTATTTCTGGAAATTGAGGTGTCTATTAAGTAATTATAAAAGAACGCCAATCTCATGCTGCCACTTTATGTATTTACTGTGGGAGATAGATTCACACTGCCTTTTCTCCCATGGCTGAATCATCCTATCAACTGATTAGTTAATACAATTTGATTACTTTTTTAGAAAATTAGAATGATAAATGTTCAGGTAAAATTCACAATGCAAAACTTCTCTATTGTTCCTGGTTACTTGCTTCACTTGGGAAAAGACAGAATTTCTCACAGTTTTCAATGATTTCCCAAGTCTTCTATACACCCTGGTTTTTGTAGGGTTCGTGTTACTCCAGCTTTAGTATTCAGAGTACTGTTGTGTGTTCTATGTTTGTCTTTTTGTATCATTTTGTTGGCCATGGTCTTTTCTGTTTTCTGACTTAATGATTTCTGTCCGCCCCTTTGGTATCTTCAAATTCCTTTTTATATACCAGTACACTTTATTAAGTATGCATTAGACTCCAGCCCAATGCAAAAGATGTCTGTACTCTGTTATGGCTACTGTACAACAAAATCAAAGGACCAACTTTATTAGTAAAAGAAATGTTACTATTTAAATCCCACTGACTTAGTGGACAGTGAAGACTGATCTACCTTATCTTGATCTAAGAGTTTCAGTAGTTCTGATTTATGGTCTTCGTTTAAGGAATAGGCTTCTGTTCCATCAGAAAAAACTGCAGACAATAAATTATCTAACTCTTCTCCATCAATATACCCATCTCTGAAAGATGCAAAAAAACTTTTAATAGAAGTATTTAAAAACTAAGATTCAGTTTTTTTTTTACCCGGAGCCTAAGATGATCACAGGGTTCACCTGTAAATACATAGTAAATTTCGTGGATAAATCTCCCTGCCACTCTTATAAAGTTTTAATCAAAGAATTCTTCTATCAAACATTTAATACAGTATATATATTATTTTTACATTGTCTGTGAGCAGATCAGACTACTGCAGATTTCGATTGAAAGAAGATAACAGTGCCCATATGAAAAAGAAATATATAATAAATTCACCATGCATTTTAAAAAACACAAGAAAAATATTTATTTAAATATAAATATTTAAGAAAGGACAGATTAAAAATTAAACTAAGGTTTTTATAATTTAAAGACCAAATATCCTGACTTTTAAACAAATTATGAGTGCTACACATAAAAACAATCAATGAACTTGTGTAAATTTATTAGAATTGTAAACAGCAGTTTTGTCCTCTAGACTATAACTCTCCCTCTTTGTAAATTCTATATATAGTATTGTGTATAAGTATTGTGTATATATTTGTAATTTTTTCCTCTCTGTACCATGTATGATGTACTGGTTTATGAGAATAAAGATGATGATGATGATGATGTAAAATTTCATCAGATAACAACCACACAAATGAAAACATTAGACTAGTCCCATTGACAATTGATGAAAGGTACACATGTAACTTATATATCCATAGGCATAGCAGTGGAAAAATTCTGGCACTGCGATACATGATTGTCAAGTAGCAAGGTGGCTTGCACACCTCATAAAGCAATGTTTCCTAACAGCAGGGGTTGTTTCAGCACAAAAAAAGTGGTTTCATGAGACTATACCAAGTGCTATGAGTGTGTTGGTAAAAGGTTAATTGCCATGTTAACCCAGTTAACACTGTTGCTGAAAAAAAACATTACTATGAGTCAAGCATTGAGTAGGGATGTGACAAGTTTACACAGAGGCAAAACCAGATAAGAGAGGTTACTCCTTAAAAAGCCAAAAGGGCATATTGCATACCATAATTCACAATATTAATTCAATATTGGTACACAATATTAATTTAATATTGGTAAACTTGTATTAGCCACTCAGGATGATGCCTCTGTTGGTAGAATAGAAGTACATATATTCATAAGTCCAGCTGTCAAACTTGCCCGGCATGAATTTAACCACCTACTGTTTAACACAAATTTCTGATAATAATCTAAAACTCCTGATGTCTGCATTGCTAGTACATGTATGTCCTTGACCTGCTGGATTCGACTGCCTATTTTAGTTTGTTTGGATATATCTTCTTCATTTTACAACATCTGGGTCTAGGTTACATATATGTATTCTCTAAATTTTTCTGATTTTCCATAAAAATAGTTTTTATTTATATTTTTAGTAAATTAAGTAACAAATGTAAATTCACTTCCATCCAAAACAGAAGAGAAAACAATGAAGACAAATATATTATTACATATCTGTCCTATATCATTTGATAATCTCCTTGTGTTTGGAAAAACAACGACCTTTATAAACAAGTTTTTATATACCAAATGATTACTGTAGATCCTGCTTACCTATCTTGGTCAAACAAATCAAAACAATATGCACATTGTTGCAGATCAAATATTTTTGCTTTGTTTATAAAACTTATAATAAATTTCCTCTGTTCCTCACTCATTTTGTCATATATACAAGCAGGTATGAAAGTATATAATGATTAGTATAAACAAAGTAGGTAAGAAGGTTAATCTTAATCCCATTTTCAATGGGGAATATTAAATGTTACTGGATAGTGGAAACCAGTAATGGCAGTATATGTAACTTCTCATAAATTTTTTTTAAATTGCACTGCGTTATGACATTAGATATTTTTCCTAAAATTTTCAGCTACATGGGTTGAAAGGCAAAATTATTTAGGAAGAAAAAAATGATTCAGCACCAAAAAATCATATACCTGATGAAGTTCTATTGTAGAGCAAAAATTTGCATTTAATTTTTTATTTTTGTATATTTTAACATTTGTTAGGATTATTATCTCTAGACCTACATATACAAAAAGAGAGACATAGTGACACCATATCCATCTCTATAAGAAACAGTGCAAAATAGTTGAATATAGGAGATATATAGGGACACCATACCCTGTCTCCATAAGAAACAGTGCAAAATAGTTGAATCTAGGAGATATATAGGGACACCATACCCCATCTCCATAAGAAACAGTGCAAAATAGTTGAATCTAGGAGATATATAGGGACACCATACCCCATCTCCATAAGAAAAAGTGCAAAATAGTTGAATCTAGGAGATATATAGGGACACCATACCCCATCTCCATAAGACACAATGGAAAATAGTTGAATCTAGGAGAGATATAAGGACACCATTCCCCGTCTCCATAAGAAACAGTGGAAAATAGTTGAATTTAGGAGAGATATAGGGACACCATACCCTATCTTCATAAGAAACAGTGGACATGGTGGAAAATAGTGGAATCTAGGAGAGATATAGGGACACCATACCCCATCTCCATAGAAAACAGTGGAAAATAGTTGAATCTAGAATTAGACAAACACAATATTCAATCTGATTAAAATTATACTCTCATCTTATTCCAGTTTACTGATGTATCCCTATGTGAGAATCTGAAGAAAGGCTTTAGACATCGAGGTTTGAATGACCTAAAAATCAATAGATAGATTGAACAATCATTTTAATGCTTCCAGAATCTTGGAAGTATTTACAACATAATGATTGGTCAATCTATCCATTGACCCTAGTTCATTTACATGGCGATGTCTACAGCCTTTCTTCAGTTTCTCACATCTAGGTAAACAGAATCAGCAACAAGAGAATATGATTTTAATAAGACTATAATATACTGTGTCACTGGTTTGGACATATATTTGCTACTTCTTTTATTTTTAGTCAATTTATCAAGCATTCTATTGAGAGTTAAGATGCTATATATAAAATCCCATAATTTTTATTTCATAACCTCTGTCCAACACTTTTAAAACCTTGTGGAAGTGTTGTAAAATATACATGTATGTATTGGGCCTTCACACCTTTAAAAAAAAATTATACAAAATATTCTTAGAGTAACTTTCTCTGCATTTATCACAAAAATACAATGGAAAAAACCTCATCAAAATCGGATGACAAATAAAAAAGTTTAAAAATTTGGGCATGGCCAATTTTCTGATTCTCTAAGGCTAAAACATCAATCAAAACATGTCATCTGGATTTAGTGTAGAAATATTATTAGCCAAAGAAAACAAGGAACTGTACAAGTGCCAAAAATAAAAATTATGGACAGAATGTACATGATGTAGGACATTAACATGATTAACAAAATATTGACAAAATATTATTTTGATGTACAATGTAAATTATTGCGCAGAGAGTCAATGTAGATACCAAGGAAGACAATTCTCAAAGATCTTCATAAAATGGTATAAAGATAACCTTTATGATTTACTGATTGGCGACATTTGGTAAATGGTGAGATTGTGCAGTCTGCACTTTATATTTCAATGAAATTGTTCATTGTGTACAAGTTAGGCCACATCTAAAAATACATATATGTTACCTCTCCTCACCCTTCACTAAGATAATTTTATAATTGTACATGTATGTTTCCTTTAACATTCACGCCAAAGTTTGTTTTAAATAACAGTGGGTGTGAGAACCCTATGCCTAACTATGTTGAATGTTGTAAATCAGTTAATATTATTCAATATCTTATATTAAAGGAAATTTGTGACATATTTTTCTGAAAAGAAAAGATTTAAACTGGTAGTGGTGATTTACATTGTACATGTATGTGCAATTTACTCATTAGTTTCTTTTTATCTGGATGATGGAGATGTGTATTGACTTTTAACTACTAATAAACATGGAACATTTTTTTATGTGAACTTTTTATATTCCTGGCAGTTGTCTCTGTACTGGCAGAGATTATCTAGATCCCAATATAGAAACAGTGGATAGGTTCATAGATTGGTTTTTTCATTTTCCAAAATTTGAAAAAATCTAATATCAATATTGGGATGAATATAATCTAAGAAAAAAAAAAATGTTTCAAAGTCAATAAAAACTTTTGAGTACTGACCATTTTGGACATATCAGAGGGTACACTACAAAAAGTATTTAGTCACTCTCATTTTTTACTATATATTTCATGTAAAACCACAATTTTTTAAAGATTTATTGTGAAGTCATCCTGTTTTATAATAATTTTTTTTATAAATTTTATAAAATTGAAATCAGATTAATTTGTAGATTCATTCATTGTTTATTTCCCTTTAATTTCTGATCTGTTGTCTCAATGATTTAAACAGAGAGTTAAAATTTGATGTCACAATTTTACTTACATAGGAAATTATGACATAAAATTACCTAAAATTTCTGTTTTAATTATTGCTTCTTTCAATCTGCGTATCAGAAAATTATGTCAACATATACTGTACAATGAAACTTTAAAATTTTCTGTGTTTAAGGCTGAAAAATTTATTGAAATTGATAAGAAAAAATGGGGTTTTATATGAAATATAAAGTGAAAAACAACAGTGTGATTGAATACTTTTTTCAATTCTCTGTTGATAGGGA
The DNA here is from genome assembly GCA_032357055.1 of Geukensia granosissima. Lineage (NCBI taxonomy): Eukaryota > Metazoa > Mollusca > Bivalvia > Mytilida > Mytilidae > Geukensia > Geukensia granosissima. The sequence goes on from JAULBM010028974.1 coordinate 8,889, forward strand.
CAACCCCTCCAGGTAAAGGTGAGGGTTGAGAACTAACAGACTGGTTTCACCCTGCCACTTACTCAATGTGCCTGTTCCAAGCCAGGAACCTGTAGTCCAGTAGTTGTTGTTGTTTAAATAGTCATTTATTGTTATTTATTCACAATTTTTAAATACCACAATATATAAGACCAATGGTCATGTTTCATGAATAGTTTCACATTTTGTTAATTGGAGGGCCTTTATGGTTTACAGCATTCGTTAAGGTATGGAGACTGATTAATTATTGAAGGCAGTAATTGGACCTGTAGAAGTATAATTTCGACTGTCGTTTGATTGCTGTCTCGTGGACAATCGTGTCGCATCTATTTTTATATTCTTTATTTTGGCCTTGGCTTAGGAAATACAGAAGGTGTATAAAATCAAATGAAAACTTACCTATTTTTATCGAATAAATTAAAACATCGGACACACTGCTGTTTATCAAAAACTTTGTCTTTACATACAAAATCACTGAAAAAGGTTCGCTGTGTATCGTCCATCTTCAACCAGTTTGTTTACATTGATTTTTATGGTCTGTTAGTTTTGCATAATTTAAATTATCCTGCTAATGCAAGTGGATTTATCTCTACATTTTTACTGTGGTCGTGATTTTGTGATTAGTTTCTTCTTAAGAATAAAAATTTCGGTCTAACTGACTCTAGAACTGAAATTATTTCAATAACAGTGGAGAAAATTGTTTTCTTCAAATCGAGCAGACGCAAATTTACGTTCATAAAATTTTAGATTTTTCTATGAAATTAAGTATTCCGAATGAAAAAACTGAAATGTCCAAAAACATAAATTAAAGTTGATAAAGCAAAGCATAACAACGTTCTTAACGCGTAAATGATAAATAGGAAGAAAAAGGGTTTAACTAGACATTTTTCGGAATTTTATATAAATTTTTATCATATCATTTTGAACTGGGTACGACGTCCCATATTCTGCCCTTAATTTTCGGTTTCTCTGTAGACAACTAACTATATATAACGGGAGACGAATCCCATTTTAGCAACAAGCAAGGAATTCCGACGCAGAAAACACTTTGACTGTTGTTCTTCAACTTGCAAATTACCGAGCGATATCTTTAACACGAAGAAAACAGGCTCACCTTGATTAAGTTCCAAGGCAATCCATATAAGTATCTATAATCTTTCATGTGTTTGAACAAATGCATTTGTCACGGTTGAATTACATGAATGTTACACAAGCCATATGTAGAAGACTGAAAGAAATGTGCTAAGTAAAATAATTTTGGGTTATTTACACTGAATCATTGAAATATGTACATTTCAAGGAGTTACCCCCTCATCAATATCATTAGAGCGGCCTAAACGTAGGAAATCATAGATCCAAACAAAGCAATAGGTTGAGTTTTAAATTTGTCATTGAGATGTATGTTCTCAAATATAGCTTCAACATGTTAATTTCAAGTCAAAGTGCTGGCTTGGTTGTGGCACCATCAATTTTTTAAAAGAAAGCTTGAGTATGTTTGCAAAAGCCATTGCGTACATAATTAACTTATTAATAACTTTAGAGGTAGTTCTTGGTGAGATGAAGACTTCAAAAGTTAAGAGGCCAAAAGTTTATATTAAAGGAAGCGAGATCTTATACATATCATTATTTTACAACCTTATTAAAAAAGGAGATGTGGCATGATTGTTCAATGTAGAATTTGAACTTCAACAGGTCCCAACTATGGCCTTCAACAATGAACCAGAGTCCATACCATAACGGAAGCTGTAAAAGTCCCCTAATTAAATACAAATTGTGAAACTATACATAAAACGCGACAATCGACCAAATCTAAAGCAAAAAATGTGAACATATAACAACAAATGACAAAAAAAAAAAAAACAACAACCACTGGGCTACAGGTTCCTGGCTTGGGACAGGCACATTAAGAACTTAAAACATCTGACGATCAAAACATCTATTGGTTTGACATATCAGTTAGAAGAGTGCTCAAATAAAAAAAAAGAACATTGCTCGTGTGATTTTAATCTCCCAGTCAAGATCTTAAAACCAAACAAACAACACCCAAAATACATTATGAATTTGGTAACACTATTGATGACACATGCTCGGTACAACTGATTGAAGATCCTATATACTAGAAAAACAATACATTAGACCTTATGATCACAGATATCCCAAATAAAGTTCAACGCACAGAAATTATTCCTGGAATATCAGATAATGGAATTCA
>JAULBM010028985.1:0-11117 GCA_032357055.1 Geukensia granosissima
GGCAGGTAACTGACAAACCTTATCACGTGCGATGCGAGTTAAACGCAACCCGTTTTTGTTTGGTACAAACCCAGGCGCGAACTCACGCCGTATTGGTGATACGTTACAGTGATCTTTACAGGAAAGTTTAAATCAACTACCTAGACCACTCGGCCACCCAGGCCCCTAAATGTTTTTGTAGACAAAAATGATATTATTTGGTACCTTATTTGTTAGCAAGACAATATATTTGTCATGGATAATACAGTTTCGGCAACATCTAGATCTTTGAAAATAGATATCGCTTTCAAACTTATTGATGTTTCAAATTTGATTTTTATACATTGTAATTTGAACAAGTGACCTTACATTTTTCAGCCATTCTGAAAGAACATCAACGTACATCTTCTCTCGTTTTGCTCATTTTCTTACATAGTCCTCTACAGAATTTACAATAGAAGCAGTTATTTCTATTTTCTATGGACAGCAGGAACATAATTGAATTGGGATTAGAGCAGGAGCAGTTAAGAGGTTTAAACTTAAGGTAATCAGTAGTGAGATCCTGCAATACACTTTATAATTTATAAATATTTTGTAATAGGTTTAGTATAAATATAAAAAAATATTTGGAAGAAGTTGATTTTTGAATAATGGCGGAATTTTTGCTGTAACAGACTTAGGATGTAAGATATTGCCAAGATTGATAACATACAAACCTTTGGTAGCAAAACGAACGGATTTCCTTTTCATTCCTTTGCAATATGTTTTCTTTTTTCATTTTAATAACTATGCAGTAGCAAACATGCTGGATAATAATCAATTTGGGTTAAAATTAAACCAGTTTGGAACTACATTTCATATGTTCATGTTAAATGTAATTATAATACCTTACATACTTAAGAATGTATTCAATTGGATAAAGGATAGTTATATGACACAAAATAATCAGGATATTTCATTTGATTGTCATCAATAACGAATAACCCCCACAATTACACACCTTCATTTTATAACCCTATTATTACCTAGTAAATAATACGAAAATCACGAAGTCCAGTTAATAACTTCTACGGTGAATAACAATTGAAAGTAACGACGTCCAGTTAAGAATCCCCATGTGAACAATTTAAAATATTACAAAATAGCTGTCAAATGATCCGAAAAGGATATTTAGAATTAGATTAAACTATCTTACCGGCAATAGCATTTGGTGTTCGAAGTATGTATTCTTGCATGTCTGGTTCCGCCGGGCTTATTTTTTCTGGCACTACGCATACATATATGCCAATAGATATAAAACCAATCAAAACATTTTTCATTTTCTAAAATTCACAAATTCTGCGAGCAAAAAATTGTTATAATGGAAAATGACAAAATTTTCCAATTTTCCATAATAGTGGAGGAAAACTAAGAATATGTATAAAAATTTCGAAATATACAAAAGTTACCGGAACTTTTTCTCTGTTGCGTTTTATAAGAATTATGAAGACTCCTCCAAGGGATTTTTCTAAATTTAATAAAAAGTGAGAGACTCAGCTCAGTGAAACACTCTTTAATACTTTGTAACAAAATGAGTGCCCCTAATAGAGGAGGAGTTGCTTATAATTCCGGAGCATTTGAAATCATTCTAGTTTTTGTAAGGTTCTTATTATTTCAGCTTTAGTTTTCATTGGAGTGGTGTGTGTGTACTATGTTTACCTTTCGTTTCATTTTGTTGGCAATGGTATTTACTGTCTTCCGTTTATACGACTTCTGTCAGCCCGTTAGTTTCTTCGATTTTTTAACTTTGTACTGCAAATCAGTTTTATGTTTATGACTTTTCAAGAACAAGAAAAACCAAAATTATCTACTTCCCAACGTATAGAGTAGAACACGCAGTTTTATGATCTAAAATATTTATTACAACTAACAATATATGTGCAAATAGAAATACGTGCAATAAAATTGTCAACGGTTAACACTGCATTTTCAATCACATAACTGTCCGATATGTTGCATTTGCTTCTCTCTCTTCTTTATTGCCAGTTTGTTACTAAAAGTTTATCCACAGATATATCGTTATTTCTTCTATTGCGGTAACAAAGTCTTTACACAAACAAACAAAAAAATTCTCGTCTTTTTATAAACTGTGCTGTAAAGAGGCAATGCTGGCTACACAAACAAGCTGTGTCTGCATTCTGCAAAAATCCCAAGTAGCTTTCTTCATGTTTTGTCTTTGAATTAATAGTTCTTTTATTGTTGTCAGGCCGTTCGCATGTGCATAAGATATTGCTGATTGTCCATGTTTATCCAATTTGTCAACAGATGCACCCTTCTTTAATAAAAATTCAACGAAATGAAGAGGTTCATGTTGGTTGCTTTTGTCAGCGTTTCTACACACGGTTATTAATACTGTCGCTCCATTTATGTCTTTGGTATTTACATTTGCCTTGCGAATAAATAATTTTGCTTGCGTATAGTTTCCTTCCAAAATAGCAGAAAATCCATTTTGCTCTTCTTTCATTTGTGTATACTTTTCAGCTTTCAACTTTCTGTTCAACTTGGTTCTAATGTATTTAATTAATTCCATATTGCCTATGAAACAAACTGAGCAAACAGTCTTTGTTTTAAACTGATTTGCAAAAGTTGAATGATATTTATATACAATTGTCGTCAGAATGACATTTGACTATATCTATGTTTTGAAAACATGTGTCTAAGTCAAAAATGTGTTAATTTCTATGCGACTCTTTCAAATCACAAATGTTAACCTAATTTGAATTTCCTGACATTTTAAGACGAATGGTATGTGTACAACATTTTGATTTTTAGCGGTCATGGATGCAATTGAAATGTAAAGGCAGGATACAAATTTTGGTGACAAAGGTCAGACTATCATGTAGGAGGAAAGAAAAAGGAGGATGGCAGTGACCCAGTTTTAAAATAAAAATAAATGGAAGTCGCAGAATCGCGCTGATAAATGGCAGGATGGAAAATATTGTGAAAAGACAGAATTCAATGGTACTTCTATGTTTTCCCATAAAAATCAAACAGTTGCTCCTAACATATCAAGGATTTGGCCAGATACTATGACTTTTATGTGTAAACAGTAAATGTTGCAACACGGTCATCCTCTGACGCAGAACGTGTAGACTATTCATTGATGTGCGTTTAACTTTAAAATACTGTCTGATTGATAGGAAATTTATGAATGAAACTGTTGTTGACAACCATACGTGAGGTGTTTAAAAAATAATTAAACATAGAAACAAGTAGAATTCCCGAATTCTAGCACTAAAATGAGGTGGCGAAAGAAAACCGAAGTGTCAGACAAAAGGAGAGAATCCAAAGAACACGAACCAGACGGAACATGACACATAGTGTATAAAGAAAACTGAAAACAACATAAAACTATGCACAATGCAGACCCTACCAAAATTCTGAGAAATCAAGTGTTCTGAAATGATACGCAGCTCCTGCCTCTTAAAAGACACCGCCGAATTATTCATTTTCAAATTCGGTATCTGTCATATCCGGGTAAAGGAGAAGGAGTCATGGGATCACAACCTCGAAGCAAAGAAAGCGCGAACAGCTTGTTTTTTCTAAATTTTTCACAGGAAAAGGTCTTCATCTGTAAAACGGATATTCCATATCGAGCGACAAGATTTTGGTGTCGACCGTAAAATTTCTGAAACGATAACTTTAAGCGAGGTAATATGCCTGAGTAACATATCCTTGTCTGAATAGTTTTTGTGTCAACGAACCAGCTCTGTCTAGAAAATCACTGTATTAGACACGTGCTCTGTCTAGAAAATCACTCTATTAGACACGTGCTCTGTCTAGAAAATCACTCTATTAGACACGTGCTCTGTCTAGAAAATCACTGTATATATAGACACGTGCTCTTGAGCAATGTGTAAGTCATTAGCCGGGGAAGCTCATTGTACTCGTCACATTTTTCATTAAGCTTTGTGTGAAGCCTTAATCTATTATGTAATTCATGATTAAGATCAGGGTAGGAGGCAGACTTGGAAGTGTTTGTTTGGTCTTTAATTTCAAGCTAAATAGATAAGGTGAAGATATTTACCGAATTGAGCGTTGTTCAGTAAGAGAACATCTCCTATACAACGGAAGCTTAACTAAGAGGTTTGGGCTAACATTATTTCTTATTTCTGAGCGAAAATCTCCCTTTACTCGTGAAGAAATAGATCGGTGAGGACAGACGCACAATTGTTGTTTTATTTTTTTTTTATAAAAACAAGGGGAATTCAATTTAAGGTTTGCAACTTTAAATTGTTTTTCTATATTTCTTCATATATATGAATGTTATTTAGTTTCATGAATATAGACAATGAAGTCCATGAAACAGACATCCAAAACTTGTATCCAATCATGATTTATACAAAGAATGAAGTTTTGAAAAAGGAAAGGCATTTAGTTTCGTGCGTTCTGTATAGCAGGTCATTGAGGTACCGTGGCTACGTCTGCGTCAGATGCAAAGTTAAAATTTGTTCATCACATTCACAGAACTACTTTAAGGGCTTGATAAAATACTTATACCATCAATTGCAACCACATGGTGTTGCCGTTCCCAGTTCTCTAATCCAGTATTTTTCCCTTTTTCTACGGAGAGATGTTGATTAGTTGGGATTGTTATTCCAATGGTGGACCTTTTCAATGATACAAACTCGGAAGAAAAGAATGGTCAGGCAGGTTAAAATGTTGAGGAACAATGTCATCAGAATTGGCATTGGGAGTCCTCTATTGGTTTTATTATAACATTGCTTCCGAGAAGACCAAGAGAAAATCACTTTACATGAGATAGTTTATGAATGTTTTTTTAGCGTAAGCTTTAGCAAACGAAAATATTGATTAAGTAGTAAGGCTTTTCATATCGACTGAATACCCTTTCAGACCTTAGCAACAACGGTGATGAAACGGATTTTCACACAGACCAAATGAACTAAATGTATTTTCTGAACCAAACGATTTGCGGACAACAGGGACTCAACATAAATTCTCAAAAGAGCAGATAATGGACGACCAACACTAACAATACGCAGCTAGAAATTAAAATAAATTGATCCAATCTAAACAAAAATAGATTTCTGATCAACTATCCAAACTTTTTTTCTAGCGGTCAAACGGACTAAGTAACAGTCCTAGATAGTACATTGAATTTATTACGGAAAAAAAATCACCCCAACTTGGTGTATATGTGAAAGCATAATTCCAAAATAACTTAAAATAATTCTATTATTAATTCAGTTGAAGTGTGCTACAAAGTTCTTTGCTTGTACTCTACTCAATACAAAAGGGTTATAATGTTCACGTCTAAAATTTGTGAAAAGACAAACAGTCTTAATGCAACTCACAACAATGCTTTAAATACGGCAGTGATTTTGAGGTTGAATTGATGTTAAGCTTACTTTTAAACAAACAATCTCGTGTACAGACATGACCAATTTCTCAACTTGAATCAACATAATCTTGGACAATTCAAACGTACAATAAGTAACAACTAGGAGAATAACAACGAATTAATAATATCTGACAAAAACTGTCAAGTCAAAGCTTAAGTATTAACAAAACTAATGAAGCCTTTAATATTTCCATATTTGTAAACTTTTATTGAATTGTTAGTCTTTTTATCTGATTCTAACTCAATAAAGACAAGTTCTGATATAATTGTTACTTTCAACATTTCTACCTCCATTAACCAATCCAATTCAGACGTCGACAACATTACTTATTCGTTGTGACATTCGGATGGATATAGTGACTTGATCTCGGAACAAAGCCACAACCCTAGAAGCTGAATCTTGTATTCTAAAATGTGCATAAGTTCGACGACTGTATATGATTGATTGATTGAATGGTGCTTTATGTACAGTGGCAAATATATCATGCATAGTCAGGACGAGAGCATATGTATGATGAATGATGATTAATGAAACTGCTTTGTACTAGACCGACACGCTGAGTCGGTTTTTTAAATTACATGCTAGACGTTTCTAGTTTAATTAATGCAATTTAATTACAGCCGTCTTTGTAGATTGTTTAATAAACGTGCTAGCTCACGAAAGCAACAATCCACAGGAAAATACGCCATGTTACCTAGACACATTATTCTGACTCTGGGCCGACCAATCTTTGATGTTACTCCTAAAATCCAATTTGAATGTCTTTGGTTTGACTCGGCCGGGGATCGAACCCACGACCTTCCACTCTCGAGGTGAGCATGCTAACCATTACACCACCAAGGCTTACATCTGTATATGAAAGAAATATTTCTTCCGTAAATACATGGGGCAATTTTTTTGCCGGACGAAGGCACAATAGTCTTCTTCAATATTTGGATCAACTTTGATATTAACTTTATGTTTGTATCTTTTGATTGGCGATGTTTCCTCTGAATACTCAAAGAAAGCCACAATAAATGGTGACCTTTTTTCAAATCTGGAAAACAAAAAAAAATAAATAATTCAGATATTCGACATGTAAAATGTAGAACGGTTTCTCTTTTCAATATCTTCTGTATCGGTTAAGGCCACGATTTCAAAATCGTTATTAAATTATACAAAAAACACGTTAGCTCCTTCATTACTTTACAGATGTTCTCATCCCAACCGGTGTGGAAAATATTATTTACAAAGTTGATAACTACAATAGTCATTAAAACGGCAAGCACAAACTTGTAGGTTTTTTTTCTGCAATTTTAATTCATTTTTTAATTTTTTTTATGTAACGTAGAACGTTAAATTAGAATTCATTGAATTAGAGAAACAGTATTTCATCCACGATTACCATTAATTAACGTAAATTCTTCTAGACACGAAGTTTGAATATTAAACCACATGCATCTCGACTTATCAACAGCTATAACAGTATTTAAATCTTAACGCTAGTATGATTTAAAGTATCTGGACCATAATAAAAATGACGGTCCAATGTTTTTATTTTCTCTATTATTCATCCGAAGTCAAACTTCTTTTTAATACCTGGAATGAATTTTAGCTGAATAGTGAAAAAATTTCTGAAAAACTTTAAATAGTTTTTCCGAAGTTCACCGTTCATTGTTTTAGTTTCTTCTATGGCATCCGGGTCTTTCATTAGTTATGTAGTTAATCATGGTTCGGATACCTTTAACAATTGTATCCCTTTTACCATTATACTCCCTTTTTATCTAATCAAGTGACTCGCTGGTATTCCAGGAAACAGCAACATTCATAATCAGAATCAACCAAACTTTTGAGATCAAGATCATCGACTGTTATGTCCATGCAGCTCCAGGATAAGTGCCAAATACATGTACATGTAGAAAACTAGAACTGTTTCTGGAAAAACGGAAGACAGTGACGCAACTTCCCTTAAAGTCGAAAACTTTTTTACCTAATGATCTTCAGGTTAGAATCCTCTCATCTTGAATTCGTAACATTTATATTATTTATCCGTTCAGTTCTATATGTTGTATTTTGATAATATTTCAAAGGAAAAAAATAATTAAATATATGCCAGAATGATACGATCCACATCACTATATACAAAGAGCGAATCTTAAAAACGGTTGATTTTTGTAACCTGCGAAATGTGATTTCTGTTCTTTAACTAAAAGGAATTCCAAGATACCAAAGGGGCAGACAGAAATCGTTAAGTCGAGGACAGACAAGACCATGGCCAACAAAATGTAACGAAAGACAACCACTTATTGTAAAAGGCTCTCAATCTCCCTATATAAATAAAAAAAAACTTTTATACTCAAAATAATACTACATTGATTGTTGATTGATCGTTGGTTTTTTAACGTCAAGTGGCAAATTTGTCATGCATATTGAGGACGAGAACAAGTTCAACAATTATCAATATTGAAAAAGGGGTGGGATGGGATACAACAGGCAACGGTTTTTGACTGCCACTGGAAAAAGAGAGTGATGGGTAGAGACATATACATATATCAAATATATAATTGAATACAAACACGTTTGATATGTTTCGAGTTTGTCTTGTCTCTTTTGATGTCTCGAATGTTTATTCTACACTGGAATTGAAAATGTCTCTTTTGATATTTCGAATGTGTATTCTACACTGGACATGGAAATATCGAAGGGGCGAATGGAATAAAGAATTGGAAGATACCAAAGGGGCAGACAGAAATCGTTCAGTCGAAAGAAAGACAAGACCATGGCCAACAAAATGAAACAAAAGACAAATAAAGAACAAACAACACTATACTGAAAACTAAAGCTGGAGTTACACGAACCATTCAAAAACCAGGGTGAGTTCAGGTGCTCCGGAAGAGTAAGGAACTCCTGCTCCACAAGGGGCACCCGTCGTGTTACTCAGTGGAAATCCTTCGATCAGAATAAAAACAAGAACATGGACAACAAAATGAAATTAGAGACAAACACCAGTCTACAAATAATTGTAAATAACAAAAATATCAATAGAAACTCATGAAAATACGTACCAGTACGGTATCCCCCAGAAGGATCAGCTGATCTCTTTTCACTGATGAATCCAAATTTACTCATTTCACTTGTGCAGAAAACTAATTTAATTACTTTCCACAACCACAATTTTTTAAAAACCATTAGAAAAAAGCATTAGTCACTTGTAGAAAACATCCATTTTCAGAAATTTAATAATTAACTTTTTGCATTAGTATGCATGTTTTTTTAAGGTTTCTTTAATTGGTAATGTGTAAATGAGTAATGATGTTTTGGATGATTGATGTAAGGAAGTAATGCATTTTGCGAAATCTGAATAAACAAAAGCAAGATAACAAAGAAAAATTAAGTAGCTATTTCTGCAGAACTTGTTTCGTGAACCGCGGAAATATTCTTTTTCCCCTACCGTGTCTGTCTGATAACGGTTAATTCAGAAAAGATGTGGATTGTGTCTTTCTGGCATATATTCCATATTTTTTTTACACTTGACCGCCTAGGTGGTGGAATTGTTAGCGTGCTCGCTACGAGTGCGGAAGGAAGTGGGTTCGATCCCCGGCCAGGTGAAACCAAAGACAAAAAATGGTATTTTTCTGCTTCTCTGCTAAGCACGCAGAATTTAAAGGAGTAAAGGCAAAAACTGGTCGGCCAAGAGTCAGAATAATGTGTCTTGGTAAAGTGGCATGTCTTCCAGTGGACTGTAGCTTTCTTGAGCTAGCACTTCATAAACCGGCTAAGCGTGTCGATCTAGTACAAAGCAGGATTCATTTATCATCACTCATCATTAATATGCTTTCGTCCTGAATATGCATGAAATATTTGCCACTGGACGTTAAGCACCATGCAATCAATCAATTAAGTAATTTACACTATTTAAACAAAATAGTATATTGGATTTGATGGAAGCCCTATAAACTTCAAATTAGCCAAACAGCTACATGTTTTCTGTTGTCTTAAGCGGCTTTTCTGGGTGGTTGTTAATGTATACATCACCCAAAACCAGAAAAGTCCCTTTTACATTAGTAGCTCCTTCAAAATAGATATACGTAGTTCAATTCTTTTCCCCGGCACAACTTTGCAAAATGGGGTCGAGTATTTATACATCCCGCATAAACCAACGGACTTCACCTTCAAGCGGAGAAACTGAACGGCAAACTTTTATACAACAGCTGCACTCGGAGCAAAAGTGTTTTGAAAAGCGGCTCTTCTCTCTACTTAGAAAATAGTTTCAATCATAAATATCAATGGAGTGTTTTGGGATAACAAAAAATACTCTCAAACAAGACAAATTGTACAGAAAAAGCATAATACCAAAAACAAACATTCAAGGTTTCTGTCTGCCTGATGAAATCTTATCTTATTATTACATACAACATGCAAAATTTCGAGAGAGAAAAACAAAACTTCGCTCAAATGTATGTGTAAACAATTTTATTTCTCTACATGTTTTTTAATTTTATAATCAATGTTTATCTCGCCGATCTTTATACTTCTATGATAAAAAATGAAAGAAATATAATAACGATTATTTCCGAATGTCAGATACATGTAACATTAAATGTCAGGTATATCAACTTTTTGCATGTGGCTTACAAAGTAGGGCGAAGTGTCCTCGTATAAAGGGTAAACAAATTATTTAAAATAAATTATTGCATGCATATACTGTCGTTTTGAAGGACACATTATTCGTAATGTTATGATGACGATTACATTAAAGATTTTAATATTTTCTATCAAAATTATTTATTTGAGACTAAATATTATCGACGACACATAATTCGTTCAGGATATGTAGTTCCCCTATTAGTTGCTTCAATTGTGTCATCAGCTACACATGTACATCTATTGAAACCATCCAAACACTTTTCTTCGTCGCCAACAACGAGGACATGTCCGCCATAAGTGCAGGTACCTGTAATGAAATACGATATTCACGTTTAAGAGAAACAGTATTAACAGTAACTGTTTTCTACACTTTTTCTTTATTTATTTATAAATGGCAATTGTGTCAATGGTGCGTACTATTCATAAATGTGTTCGATGTTACGGCTTATTTCTTGAAGTCAGGTTTATTGAGTCTTCACTTCTGAATCGACCTTTTAGTTTTCTTTTCTATTAGCTTATATACGTAATAGAGTTTTATAAATCACACTGAAAGGTGAAATTTTTGACAAATATTTGGCCAAAAGTGTAATGGTCTTCCAAGGCCATGAGTAGTTATGGTTATCAATCTAGCAGGTAATGTGTATGCCAGCAAAGAATTAATTGCTTCAGTCTAATTTTTGGTTCAAATGTTGACTTAGAGGCACATCTCTTCTCTTTAACAAGCATGAGATACGAATATGCCATAAATCTCGAATCGTACAATTTCTCATGTTAAGAAATCAAAATTTTCATAACAATCCTTGGTTGCAATTTTAAAAGGTTCAACAGATCCACAAGCTATGGAACAATTTAGTGACATAAATACAATATGCAACTGAACCCTCAGTCTAGATTGTTTTGTTCACAAGTAAACCATGTTAACGGAAGTAAATAGCATTACTCTCGTGTTACAAGTCTATCATGATTTATTGATTGTTGCTAATCCTGACGCCAACCTGTTAATATTTCGTTCTTATTCAAACAGTAACAAACTAAGTTAAAATTCTACTGTCACTTGGTGGGTGGCTGTCTCATGGACAATCATGCCACATCTCCTATTTTTATACATAT
>JAULBM010028996.1:0-11117 GCA_032357055.1 Geukensia granosissima
TTTAATGAATCTAGCGCTCAACATGCAAAATGCTTATTACTGGAAAGAGTCGATGCTTAATTCTTACTGATAAAAATGTCGTATCAAATTCCAGTCCAGCGAAACAAGGTAGATGAAACGAGGCCCTGAGAACATTGCAGAATGGGAAAGAAAGTGGATGGAAATGAAATTCAATGTGAATATAGGTGTACATGATTAAATATAATTCTGATAATACTGCAAAAAATACCTACAAAAATATGCCAGTGGGTCCCACCTGAACTGTGATATTGACTTATAAAAACATAAACAAATATTTAATAAATAAATTGGTAGAACTTGTGTATACTGAGAAGAATATAATAAATGAAGTTTCTTTTTTTTTAATTTGTTTTGCGTACGCAAAAAATGACGTGCAAATAGGACTAACCAAAATCTCCCACATTGAAAAATTTTTATGAGGGAGATCTCCCTCAAAGGACTTTTCAAAAGTTGACACCTCTGGGGTCATGTGTAATTTACAATATTCAAATGTACCAACTATAGGAGGTTATTAGGTTCTCCCGTATATAAAATCTGTTCTGCAGTCCACATGCTGAAAAAAATGGCAGTGTTAGGGATATAGGTATTTTGAAGAAGCTACAGCTGTTTTCCATTTGGAATGCAAAATTGTGATTATTGTCAAATGATCCATGTTTTCAGTTTTTAAAAATCTGGTAATTACAGGGCACCAGAGTACGGGCAAATTTTGGAAGCCAACCGTTTGCCTATGCCAAAGGTCAACAACACAGAGATGCTGCTGATGAAGCCAATGATTTCACCAGGGAAATCCGAGAAAGTTTTGAACATCTTCCATTCCACCAAGGCTTTGATAATGAAGATGAAGAACAACCAGTCATCAGCCCTGATGTGCCTCAGGAGGAGGATGTAAAGTCTCCACAGGGACCTCCTTGCAAAATTCCAGAAATACCAAAACCACAAAAAGGTAATTTTTAGTGTTAAAATATTTCCCCCAAAAAACCTCCCGGTAAAATTTGAGAGTTACCAGCACCACAGACAGATACTTACAGTGTAACAAAATATTCTCCAGAGGGGCCTCCCTGTAAAATTCCAGAGATACCAAAATCCCAAGAAGGTAACTCACTGTAATATTTGACCACCTCAAAATGGATGTGCACTTACCCAAGAACCTTAATTCTAGACTTGTCTATTTTTATCATAATTGTGTCAACAATACCAACGGAAGTTGCCAAAGAGTTGGCAAATACAGTGAACAAGAAGCCTGCTGATTTTTAAGATCAAAAGTCTCATGTGTGGCTAAATAAGGTCATGCTATCAACAATATTTATGAAAAAATGTGATTTTTTCATGCCAGACATACCTTTTTTGACATGTTTGTCAATAAGAATTCAGATATATTGTGTAGTTTTCTTTTTTATATATTGTAAAGACATTTGAGGTGATTTTTTTTCTATTTTCAGAATATGATACCGACTTGTGTAAACAGTTCAAGCTGTTCAGTAGTTATGACAACTTCCTGTCTACTGGACCTGATTACCTGTCCTTAGTGACACAGGAAGATGATTCAGATGAGGAACCAGTAGAAGATGATTCCCAGTCAGAAGATCACTACTCTCTGTTGGTTAAGGCATGGGAACAGAAAGTGTTCCCTGTCATAAGACGAAGATTTAGGAATGAGGCTGAGAGAAAAGATGGCTTAGAACAAATAAAGGGGGCACTACAACTAGGTATGCTTTATCATATAATTGTAGCCTCTATATGAGGTCAATATATTTAGAATTGCATATATTTCATAGACTGAGACAGGACAAAGTTTCATGCATTTAATAATTTCAGTCAAGACCTTTAAAACGTCTGATATTTTTTTCTGCAATGTCATAATCAACATCACGTGAACCCTTACCTGATATTTTCCTGTATTGAACATAAGACTGCTTAAAATATCAGGCAACAAGATTTAAGGAAAAATTTCCAAACTGGCGATAAGATGATAGTGGAATTCCAGCTTTGTTAAAGGCCTTGTTCTAGATTTAGGAGATAACTGTATTGTATTGTAAGCTTCGTAGATTTTACTGTCCCAAATCGAGGTAAACGGATATTTGCGACAGTAAAATTAAGATTTACGTCCGAAAAGCTTAAAATACAGTACAGTTATCTCCATTCTAATGCAATTGTAATTCAAAACCTTTGATTTATTTAAAATAAAAAAAAAACGGTGAAAAAAGAAATTCTGCGAAACGTTGTGGACGTTTCCCGCTGATAAACTTCATAGAAACATGACTTGAACAAAAATATTGCATTAGAATTGTAAATTCCCACTGTATTTCTCCTGGTTGGAGTGCAGTCTCTCTGATATTTACCATGTTTATTTTCATTTTCATAAACACCATCCTGAGAAAAGAATATCTATCAAATATGTAATTATGGTTGGAATGGATGACTTTTTCCTTGTTTTTTGGTATAAAACAGTAATAGGTTTATAACACCCTCCAGGTGAGATAGTGGAGTGCTCCTTTAGCTGAGTTGGTGAAGCAATGGTCTATGGTGCATAGTGTCCTGGGTTTGATCCCTGGTCATGTTATAGTAAATTTAAGAGACACATCATGCTCTGCTGCTAAACAGCCACATGGAACATTTAGCAAATATATAACTAAATTTCTCTAAAGTTTGAAAATGGATTTCTTACCTTGATAGTACTTTTGTGTAGGTTTTTTTCATTCAAATATGGCAGCCATTTTTGAACAAGTAGAATTTTAAAGCTCCTATTTAAGTAAACATGACTTTGCATGATGTCGGATGATATTTTTCTTTGAGTGATATATTTTTGTCTAGTAATCTGCCATAACAACATCAACTGAAGGCAGATGTTTATAATACTCCATGCAGTTTTACACTTTAATTAGCAGTAATTACTCAGAAGAAAAAGCTTAAAATTATCATCCAATATAATGGTATTCCCTGTCATCTGTAACTGTGATCTCTGTATTAATATCATCATGGCTGACATTGGTGCATGTGTTTCCTACATATATACTGTGTTCTTTTACCTTGACCTTTCTATTAATAGTACCAATTATTATTAGGTATGACAGATATTGCCCGCCAGACAGTGGAATTCTTATATGAGGAGAATGGTGGTATTCCTCGTGACCTTCACCTTCCAACAACAGATGACATAAAGGAAGACCTGGCCAAGTTTACCATAGAGAGGGTAAGGAAGGGAACAGTTGTTGTGATCAGAAACACAGCAGAAACCAGTACAGCAGGGACTACCATGCTACCTATGTTTGCTGTGAGAAGTATGCTTCGGACATTTGGACTGACAGGCACAGTTCTGGATGTTGACACAGTGAGTGTATTGTAAAACTATATTGGCATGCTACCAAATCTCATCATTTACCTTAACCTTGCCAGTGTCAAACTAATGACTTTATTGCTTAAAATTATAAGGATAATATTTTTGTTAATGAATATCATTTACAATAAAAAAAAGAAGAAAATGGCTATTATGCTAAATTGGGTACATGTCAAAATTGGGTACTTAGCCATTATATTAACATAGATTTTTTGCAACAATTGATAAAGATTTTTTAAACTTTATTTTGGCAATTTAAAAATAAAAATTGCTTTTACATTCACAGGCCAATGAACTGGTACAAGTTGAAACATACCTGAGGAGTGAAGGTGTACTGGTTCGATTCTGGTACCCTATTGATATGTTAGAGAGGCCAGGACAGGGACTTAGGAAGTCATCCATTACTGGTGGTCAAATCATGGATACATCTAATACACACATTCACAGGTTTGTACAGGAACTCATATCTTTGGTTTGTATATTGCTTAGCTGCAGTTGTTTGTTTTAGAATTATTTCTCCTTGTTATGTTAGCAGGAATGAATGGCTCACAATTAAAATAAGATTTAAGGGCCATAAATATATATAACATGTTGGTTATATTGTCTCAAGTTATTTCCTGCAAAAAATTTTTTGGAATGTTTTCATTGGCATTCTCTATTGAACCATAAGAGAAACAAATCTAGATTCTCTAAGATTGTGAATTACAATATTGCGAAACTCTTGATCCCTAAATTTTAAAATTTTAATCAGCAAGACAAGTCTCGCAATGAATATTTTTATATTTAACCATCTCAAGTTGAGAAATTTTTGTAATCCACTGGATATAGTGAGAGAATCTATATATCTTTAAATGATGTATTTCATATAAAGATGTTATCAGTTGATAATGTCTGAGTTATATATATATTATCAATACATTGAATGTTTATTGGACACTAAATGTTAGGCCACAGTTACATATACAGTTGTCTAGTTTCTAATAAATTATAATGACTTGTGAATCAAACATCCTTGTTGTAAGACCCCTGTTTTGTAGTTTAGTTCAATATAATTGTACTATACAGGTCAAAGTGCACTAAATTCAAAAGAACATGAATGACAGACATTATGATGACAACTTAGACTATTGCTTTTTGTCATGTTTTATGTACAGTTTAACATTTTGTATATCATGGCCTTTTACAGCTTCATTATGATATGGACCCTGGTTCATTGTTGAAGGCCATAATGGGACCTGTAGAATTAAATTCTACTGTCATTTATTGGCTGCCTGTCTCGTGGACAATCATCTATTTTTATATTATTAGGAAAATTTTACAATGTTTGTCCAGAATTTGATCTGACATGCATTTTTGCCTTATTGAGAAAGTTTTATTTTTCAGGGAGCTTTTACGATGTGAAGGAATTTTGTCTAGGATGTATTGTCGAACAGCTCTTCTAAAACTTATAGACCATTGTAATTCTCCTGCCATGGAGATTTATTCTTGTTCAGCCAGTTTAGGTTCCGGTATGGCAGCTAGTGCTGCCCTCTTACAGCAGTTAGACATTGAGAACCTTCAGCTTTTATCAGAGGAATTGCTATGTCCGCCACAACCTCACGGAACAATCCAGAATGCATCACTTGTGACATCATCGTCGTTAGAACATTGTCTTGCTATCAGCTCCTGTTCTCTGACAAAATTACTGTACCGTGACGAAGACAAACTCAAGAGAGAATTAGCTGTTGCCATAGCGAGAGCAGCCAATCAGGGAGAAGATTACCTGATAGAATTAACCAATCAGATTTGTATTTGTCTGCAGGTTTGTATAATTTATATTGTCTTGGTAGTGTAATGGTTAGCAGGCTTGTCTTGTGCAATAAGTCTCTTGTAAGTTTGCTCGTTAAAAATAAGCTTGTCAGTCTAGGACAAAGCAGGGTTCATTCCTAATCATAACTTGTATTAATTTGATCTCAAACTTGATCAGTCAAGAACATTACGAAAAAGGGAAAGTTTTTAAAATTTGCATATATTTATAAGATAAAAAATTTAGAAAGTTTCAATTTTATTTTTATGACAAATTCTAACCATAAGTTAAATTAATTCAACAATTTTTCATAAAAATTTAACATGTTTTGCAAAAATGTTGAATTCTTTTGATTTAGGTAAGAAAACTTCATATGGCTGCTGGAAAAAATCTGAACATAGAAACTTGATGAGACTTTGGATGTATATTCAAATATTAATTATCTTCCATGCTCAGATTTTTTCCCAGACAAATTTTACGCGTTTTACGGCCATTTGACCCTTCATGACCTCTTTCCATATATGGTAGTAATCCTGACTGTTGATATGCTTGCATGAATAGCAATAATAATTAGGGTGTTGCATCAAGATATGGGTGCTATAGTTTTTACTTTGACCATGTTCAACAACTTTTTCTATCTAATTTCTCCGCTTATTTATTGCCATAAGAATGGTTATTTATTAATGATCTCAAAGTCTGTTTTCAAACATTTTTTGTCAAAGTTTTCTCGGACTGTGATTTTAGGAAAAGTTTGATATTTAGACTTAAGTTGATGAAGAAAAATCTTGTACCATTATTTTCAGACTATAAGATGAGACTGTTTTGATTACAATAAATGCATTTCCTGTTAGGTCTTATATAAGATTTGGTAATCTAACTTGTTAAAAAATTACATGAAAGGGACATTAAACCCTATAACCAATCTATACACAACATCATTACATAATTTTGATTGTCACAGTGTTGCTGACACAATAGTCATAAGTACATAAATAATAACTTTCTGAATTTCCTGATTATTTCAGTATATGCCTGAATAACTAAACCTGTTTACTGTATTTCAGACTGCTCCTGAGATGTTCCCTTATGAGGAGTTTCCTGTCACAGAGGTGAAGGTCAACTCAGACGTATATTTCCCAGGAGCCTCTTGTCTAGTCATCTCATGTAAAAATGATCCAAAAGTAGCCAAGAAAGAGTTAGTTTTGTTCCATTTTATTTTTAATTTCATTTGTTAATTGAGTGGGAAGAAGTCAAAATATTTGATTTAAAACTTATCCATATAGATTACTGTAACTATTCACCTATGTTGTGTGAGTGAGCATCGGTCTTTGTGTCCTTCACACCTCTGGTGCCCTCTTGTGTGGTAATGTTTGACATTTCCCCCTAAGTCAGTGATCCACTCTGGCATTGTATGGTATTTTGAACCAATAAGGGGTTATATTGTAGTCTTCAGATGGAGTTTTGACCTCATATTCTGAAATTTAACTGACCCCCAGCAGAAAATTCAAAGGAATGGTCTGCTGTTACACTGCATCACTATGCAAAAACTAGGATAATTTACAAAGAAATTTCCACTAATGTTATATATGGAGTTAAGTTGTTTATTAAATAATGACATACAGTTGACTCTCGTTATCTCGAAGTCGAAGGGACCAAGAAAATAATTCGACTCATCCGAAGTTCGACTTAACGAAAATTGCAGATGTGGCAATCTTACCGGGAAAGGGGAGACAACATGAACGATATGCTAAAGGTCTCACTATACAGTTTACCTGGATTGGCCCTTGGACACAATAGTTCCTTCAAAACATAAGAAATGCTCTGGCAGGGTGTTATGTATTTAAAAGATAGTTATGTACCTGTTTATGTAAAGGTTATGTTATTCTAAGAGCTAAATATATGTTGTTATTGGAAATTTATAGCAAAAGTGTTCTTGGAGTAGGAATTTTGTGTACTAATATCAGTAAACAGGCAATGGAAAGTCCCTTTATTCCAAAAATATTCATATGATGAAAACATGGATTTTCATGACACTTTAATCAGACAGATTTTGTGAAAAAAGTCAACGCTCACGACTATATTTTTGCAACTGATTTTAAAAATTGTGATTATTTCCTTTCCAACAAGGTATAACATGTGTGCATCGGTACCCGTATATGTTCAGGCCCAGCCCTTGAACATTGCTTTTTTAACATTGAGTTCAATGGAAAACGTCGAACCGTATAGTGAGACCTAATATTCATGGTCCATTGACTAAGTTCAGTACATGTCAGTCTGATATATGTCTTCTGTCGTTGACCTAGTTTTTATGCTTAGATCCAGTTCTTATTAACGATACAACATAGATCAACAATATAAGGTATACATATAAATACCTTATTACGAATACATATCAGCCTGGCATATGTTTTAAGACTAAGGTCAAGTTTTCATGCTACGATTTGTTACTCAGTAACAATACATGGTAGGTCAGCAATATTGGGTATGCTTATACATTATTAGAAATGCATGTCGTCTGATACATTTTTTCCTTGACCTAATTTTTATGGATGAGTGTAAATTTTACACATTCAATTCTGTTTTGTAACTTAACCTATCATATTTGGCCCATAGTCAGATCAGTTAGATCTAGGTGAGTTTTTACTAGTCTACTATAAGTCATTTGATCTTGACATCTTGTTTACAGTTCATTGACTTTCATTAAGTTTTCATTACAAGACCATTTTTCAGTAGAGGCACATGACAGATATCATATTTGGTGTAAAAATTTCATTTCAAGAAGTACCTGTCAGTCTGCTTTATGTTATATGTCCTTGACCCCCTTTTCATGGATGAGTGGACGTGGTTTTGTAAAATTTGCAACATATATGCACATTTTAGTCCATTTTCTCAAGAACTATGATGTACAGACTCACTATCTTTTGTCTGTTTTAAGGGGTAAAATGCAAGTTTGCTATTTGTCATGTGACCTTGAACTTTTTTCTGGTCCAGTGTGGTATTGTAGAATTAGGTCTTTCTCGGTAATGACACATGACAGGATAAAAGTATTTGTCTGGCTTAGAATAAATTTATTCTTGGGTGTACATGTCAGTCTGTTGTGTGTCATGTGTCATTGTCCTCATTTTCATGGTTTAGTTATTTTGTAAAATTTGCAACACATTATCATATTTAAGTTCCATTTCTCATCAACTCAATCACTAAGGTTAAGTTTGTCCGGCACATTGGTCATTAAATTTACTGATGATATGACATTCTTTTATTAAATAAAACTGAGTATGTCCACATGTTTAAACATTTTAGTGTCCAAACTTGTTGCATATTCAGTTTGCTTTTATAGATACCACCTGTGATCATCAATGATATGCATGCATTACCCATTAGAGGTCACAAAAGGATGCAATTAAAAAATCTAAGTCTTTGAAAACTCTAAAGTCCTTTAATAGCACTTGATTTTTTGTGGTGAAAAAAGAGGATGAACCTGGTTTCCATTCTATGTGTACATGTTCTGCATGAGTTACTCTGACCTCAACCACTGAGCATTGAACTAGTACACCATGACAATAATTTCTGGATATTCATCTCCTCAGGAAGAACATTCTGAATATAAATTTGCATTATCCTATGTCTTATAGAACCTTTACCAAAGATACAAACTGGAAAAATACAATATACTTTAATCAAAATGTGGATAAGGATTGGCAAGGGTTTACCAGGGGTAGACTAGCAATTCCCCCTAGAAGACTTGAAGTTCAGCTCCAAAACATCATATTTATTTTTAAACAAGACATACTGTGAGCAAAACTCATAAAAGATACCTCTCCTCCACATGGGTTCTCTGCCCTTGGAATGAGCAGAGAGGAAGTTCCTCTCTATGTGTGATTCTACACATTGTGTCCATGTTCATTTAATATCATCCTTCGATCAGTTTTGGAGAAGATGAACTTACAAGGTATGTAGACAGATGGACAGACAGGGTAATACCCATATATAAACTTTGTATGCAAGGATATAATAAATGATTGACATGTGCATGACTCAAGTAATTTTTTCATGAAACCTGCTATATAAGAACATTTGTTTTAGTCAAAATAGATACATAGGAAATAAAGAGTTGAGGCTAGATGAAATTGATTGTTTGCAAACTATTAATTAATTTGTCTTTATTTTTCAAGAGAGATTGCCAGAATTAATACTTTTTGTTTCTAAAAAGTTCAACAAAATGCTCAACCTTTTCTACAAATTAGTATTATGAAATCCTTCAGACAAACAAAAATGGCCATGGATTAAGCAAAGTAATCTTGAAGCACTTTATTTTATAAATAGGCCATACAACCAAACATGACTGACAACAATAACAAGGTGTTAATGAGGTTAAAATTTTTGTTAAATAATAGTAAGATTATACTTTTAAAAATTTGGTGTTTTCCTTGGTAAGTTAAATATCTTGCACTAAACTGAATCTCAAGTGTTTTGACCTTTATTTATAGCATAATTATTTATTTATAATTAAATATGAAATATTATAATAAATTAATTATAATATACTCTGAAAAGGAAAATAAGAAAGAGCTTTAACTCTCTTACTAATAATAAGATTCGTTTTTTAAAATATCTTGGGTGTTGGTGTACATGCAGAGGTGTCAAGTTTTGAAACGTACTTTGAGGGAGATCTCACTCAAAGAAACTTTTCAATGAGGGAGATTTACCGTATTAGCATTTTCACGTTTTTTTTTGGTTAAAATAACACATAAACATATGACAAAAGATATTTTGTAATTAAAAAAAAATGTCAGATTAGACCTGGGAAAAAAAAATTAGGCCTGAAATTGTTCCTATGAAAAAAAAACTCTGGTTGATAAACTTTTTTCTTGTATAATGTGCAAGAGAACAAAACACAAGTTTCAAGAATGTTTTTTTCTTTGCAAATAACAAATATAATGAATATTTCTATAAAGATTTTTCTTAAATAAGTGAAAAGTGAGACTCCGTTCAGTCAAATGTACATCAACAAAGATAAATTTATTTTCATACAAAATTGAAATTTACCGAGGTGTTCAGAACATGGCATTACAATTTTTACTGTTATTTTCATACAGTAACTAAATAAAACTAAAAGTGAATATGCTCATTAGAAAAACAAAAACAGGAAAAATTTGCCAGCTAACAGGTGCTTTGAGCTTCCATAGATCTTGTATGGAAAAGATTGTTTATCAAAAGTAAAGAAGAAATAATTTGGATATATAATACCTTCTTCATGGGCTTTAATAGATTTATTTCATGAAATGAAGAAAAATTACCTAGTCTAATGCTTTCAAATAAATAAAAACCAAAAAACTTTCATTAACAACAAAATACCTGATTATAACCTCCTTACTGTAGTCAATATGACATGCCAAAACATATATACTAAAATTTCCAAATATGATTTACTGAATATAAATACAATTGTTTACATTATTGTATTAAACATCTTTTGTCCTGCAAAGATGTGTTGATGACATTCCAGATGTAATATAAGGTGGCCCTTCAATCTTACGCACACAAGCACTCACACACACAAACACACATGCTAGATCTGTCATTTTCGTCCTCTTCTCTTCATTGCTGCTGTACACTGTGGACAATACCATTTGCCTTTGGGAGCTTGGGTTAGGTTGACACAACCATAATGAAACCATTCTATTGGACACTGTAAAAATAAAAGAATATGCCACATGAAGTTAATTATAGATTATTATATTTTCCCAATTGACTTTAAACACCCATCCCATTTTCATAATGTTGATATTTTTTCCTTTGGTTGCAAGCCTTTAATTTGATAATCATTAGCATTCAATAAGCAATTGCGCAGAATAAAATTGATAGATTAATGAAAATATTTTTAATTAAGAAATAATTCTTGGCTCCCAAGAATTATTTCGATTCTGATTATGACAAATACGGTAATTTTTTAATTTGGCGCCTCTATAGGTACAC
>JAULBM010029007.1:0-11117 GCA_032357055.1 Geukensia granosissima
GTTGGCCATGGTCTTGTCTGTCCTCGACTTAACGATTTCTGTCTGCCCCTTTGGTATCTTCGAATTCCTTTTCCTATGTTAAGGTCAAGCATTTTCTAGTTTTCATTTTTTTATTAACTTGGTTATATTTTTGTAAGTCGTTCTTCTTGGAAATTAATTGTCTTTCTTGTTTTGCAAATTGGTCGTCGTACCGGATGTTTTTCCGTCTGATTATTCCAATAATACTGCTGGGTACAGAAATCACATTCGCGGGTTACAAAAATCAACCGTTTTTAACGATTCGCACTTTGGATATATTGTGTACCAAAGCGTGCTTAATTGTCTGTGTACTGTGTCATTCAACAACAATGTAGAAAAAAAATCCACCTTATTTTTTATTTAACTGGGCTTATAGTATCACCATAAATATAGAATATAGGACATTTTAAATCATATACTGACTTTATTACGAAAAATATTCATAAGGTGCGTAGGGCAAACTGAATATTTTATCGTGATAAAGTCAGTACAAGATACAAAATATCTTATATTTTTTTATTGGTAATTTTAAGAAACAAATTTTCTCTTGCATTAAAATTTCACATTTTACATCAACACAAAATCTACTTCATTTCAACAAGACGTCGTTCGGTTTTATGAATCACGTCGGATCTGTTTCATTCGTGAAAAGACGCACATGAAGACAAAGCACGCGACGTGAATGGTTGACAACGTGGCGTATCCATATCATGTACTGGAATTATTGGTCAGTACAGATCAAAGGGAATAGCTGCAAATTACCGATAAACATCGATCCTTATCTTTCTCATTTGCCATTGGTATCGTGATACCATATCATAATAAACACCGTATATTTCCTAAGGCAATCTTATAGTTTTCCTAGAAGTGTGGTCATATTTGCATTTTTCTAGTTGTAAACAGCTGGTTTCAACAAATAAGTTCACCTCAGACAGGTGGCGAGCGTTTAATATGTGCATTCAAGCAGTCAACATTTTTTTAGCGAAAAGTCATCGGTAGCAAGCCTGGGTTTAAAAGCTTTAAACAACTGGAAGTCTGGACTTTCAACAGAAGCTAACTAGTGGTAAAAATTTCTGTCACTCTCCGAGCTATACGCCAGTGACTTATGTTTTTTATAAAACTTTCTCCTGCTCTAACAGTATTTGCTAAACTAATGCAATATTCACCCGAAGAATTACTTAGATATGTTGTTGTTTATCGAAAGTGAATGGTGTTTTGCAAAACAAATTTACACTAAGATATGAAAGGCTAGTCCAAAAAAATATCGAATAAGCACGACAATGCACGATTTTACCTCTGTTTATGTTTTTACTTTGAATCATAATATTATTTGTGACAATGTTTTAGACAGGCTGATATATTAGTGGTCCTTTAATGCACATACTCCGTAATATTTTGTAAATAAACAAGAGAAATGAATTGATATTGATGTCGATTAACTCAGCTTTACCTATATAAAGAATCTTCGTACTATATATTGGTCCAAAACAGACGAGAATAAATAAAGCTGTATGTATAAAAAGCCAAACCTATGAAAAAATAACCAAATAAAAATATTTAACCTAAAAAAGATGTTAATATACTTAAAAACTCTTGTTTATGTAGAGTGACTTATTGATAACTTATCAGTATATATAACCTCATTTTGATAACTAATATAAAGCACCCGATTCTGCTCCTATTATGTAAAGGGGTTCTTGTATTTCAAGATTTTTTCTCTTTATTTCTGTTTTGTTTGTTTCGAGGTTGTTTTGTTTTTTTAGGACTACACACTTCTGATCTCTTCTTGATATGCATTCTACACTGGATTTGATAGTTTATTATCATGCTCTTGACTTATCTGATTGACTAACAAAATATAATTGCATCACTTATACGTTAAATATACGTCTAGGTAACTGCGAATAATATTAATTTATAGTAAAAAACTTTTTGGTCTGAAGGCGAAATGTTTGGTGCAAAGACTAATTTCAACATGTCTCGAAGGTATAAAAGCTTAATTATAATTTTATTTATAAAGAAATAACGAGTAAATTGGTCAAACTTAACAATCCAGCATACGATGAAATTTAATCGATTTTTTTCAGTATGGATGTTAGTTTTGTAGTGAAAAGTTTTAGTACTCTCCTCTTGGGATTTCTTTAATATCCCTTTGAAGGTCAATTTTTTTGAAACAAAAATGTTACCCTCTTTTCTAAAAATGTCTGATAAAGATTATGTACGTGAGAAATCTCAGTCTCGTGCTTTAAGAAAACAAACATAGAATGACATGTGTCTTACATTTCATAAAAGTTTGCATTTTTATAGTGCTGTGAATAAAACAAAGCCGTTTGTAATAAATTATAGCCTTTAGTCTATATGTCTGATTATATTAAGAAAGGAATCCCAAATTTTCTGTGTGTTCACAACCAATGTTTATTTAATCCTTAAAAAATATCATGATAAAATAAAACATATTGCAAATGTTGTTTTGTCAAAGGTTAACGTCAAAGATGTTAACAATGCCCATAGGAAGTACAGAGCGTTTTTCTCATGCCTTTTTATTTACCATGAATTTTTTTAATAGGATTTTCATAAATAAACTTGTCATATGGAGTTATGTAACAACTTGAAAAGAGCACATGTCATAGGACAAAATTATCGTTGATTCACGTTAGTTTTTACTTCATGAACTTTTAAATCAGTAAAATGCATGTACTTTCAGATTATCTTCCA
Source organism: Geukensia granosissima (assembly GCA_032357055.1). NCBI lineage: Eukaryota > Metazoa > Mollusca > Bivalvia > Mytilida > Mytilidae > Geukensia > Geukensia granosissima. The sequence goes on from JAULBM010029007.1 coordinate 2,734, forward strand.
CTTGCATCAAGTCACCATAACATGGTAGGTGTTTAAAGTTGTAAATTTCCATTAAGTGTACATCTCAGTGAAGGGGCATGATTTATTGTATTAATAGATAATTTGAAAAGATGTGATTTTTCATTTTTGCTTAACAGCCAAAATTATTATAATATTTACAATTAACCAAGACAAAGAACAAAGGTACGTCCTTACTTAACGTGCGTTAAATTAAAACGTGGTTTGTTGACGTATATGTTCACATTTCCCATCGTCTTTGAAAACTTTTCTTAATATTGAATTGTTAATTGATATAAAATTATAATGATACAAAACATATTAATTGTTCGTGATACATTTCTTACAGGATTCAAGACCAAATTGCAGGGAGGACAAGGACTTCCAGACTTCCACGAGTTCATTAAATGCTTATTTGGTGATTCACTCAGATCATTTAAAATTTATCACTCACGGCTTCTGGACAATAGACGAACGACATATTGGCGGTAATTTTACTGGATATTTGTGTTTTTATTTTTAAAAAAGTCATCAAAGGCAACTATCTTTTATCTATCAGTTGTCTCAGCGATTATTTCTCATTTCTGAAAAATAATTATTTGACAAAACTTAAGTGCTATTAATTTTTACCAGTTTACTCACTTCATTTGATCTGTAATGCAATTGCACTCTTTTTGGTCTGTTAACCTTTTCCTCTATGTGGGCTTTTTCAGATTTTTGGAACAGGAGTAACAATATGGGATATTCATATACAACAGTGCACCACATCTTTAGAATCACAGCTACTGAATTGAATCTAATGCCTGGCAATACATACAGAATAACGGTTAAGTTATGTTCAGAAAACATATGTTTTACTCCAGTAAATAGCTCAGGTGTGACGGTAATTCCGAGTAAACCTAAGGCTGGACCTGTGATTGTCGACTATACCAATCATACAGAAACGGAAGACAAGGTTTGGTCACATATTTGTCAGTTCTCTTATTAGTAACCATAAATCATCTTTACCATTGTGGAATAAATGGTATGCTGAAAATGAGTTTTTTAAGAGTAACCTCTCATCAGCAGCATATCAGGGGTTATGAATACGGCAAATGTCTCAGATAATACTCATGTAAGTCAAGTCCGACAACTGAGTTAGTGAATTCCACAGGGGACCGTCTACAAGTCCAGAAATCAACACAGTGGTTTACAAATACATGTTCCGTAATTGAATTTCGTTATCCTTACACGTAGGAGAACAAAAACATCTCACCAGTAGCTTTTAAACTAATTCATATGAAAACCGAGATCCGAAACAAAGAAAACAAGTACTTTAATCCAAACACATTAAAATTGAGGACCACGTGGATGAATCTTCACTATAAACTAAAATAATATTTATTTAATTAAACCTTCAAACTGATTTTAGTTTAAACTTTCATTTGAACAAATTATTGTTTCTAAACAAAAAGAATGAAATAAATGTTAGAAAGTCGGACACAACAACAAGTGATGTTAACAATATGCTAAACTGCTAAACAATAAATTGAGATATTTGACCAGGTGTTTAAAGTTTTTTATGCTAAATGATTTGGTACCAGTCCATATAAAAATTATGCAAATTCCACTAAAAGTGAACCACTCGAAAAATATAACAAATATTTAAATTATTATTTCAATTATCTAAATGTAAAAACTATGGAAATATTAGTCAATTTTGCCAAAAACGAGATATGGCCTGAATCATTAACAAATGTTTGCGTTAGATTCAACCCCGCTTAACTAAAACGTATCGGCTAAATTTATTAGTAGGTACTCACTGTTATATATTGCAGTTGATTGTGACATATGCTAGGATGTATGATCCTGATATTTTTGACAAAGCGGAAGCTGAAAGTGTTGTTACACATTATGAATATACATTGATGGATTCCGTGGGAGCTCATCACACTTGGGCACAGATAGAAAATAGTACAATAGTCAATGACACTCACGTAAGTTTATATTCTCTTATACACTTCGTTCGTAGATATATAGTTTCTTAGTAAAAAGGCAAAAAGATAAAAAGTACTTAACTTCTCGCTACAATTCATTGATCATTTTACACTTGAAAAAATATCATAATTCAATAAATAATAAATTTAATAAAACATATACTCATTAGAACAGCAAATCTGATGAATTTACGGAAAATTGTGCGTTAAAATTAGTATGAAGACCCGATAATTACTTAATACAGGACCCCTTTGAATGTCCTTTTACACTGTTATTTGTCTGCATCTAATCTACTATGTGACAACTTAACGGTATACACGGAAAAAATAGATATAAATAACGGTAATGATGCCCTTATTAACCTTTACTTTCCGAAAAACTATTTAAGCTGTTTAAGAATCTTTTCTTTGTAATGGAATTACTGGCCTAAAGATGGTAAAGTACTACATTGCAAGACACAAACACAAAAATGACAGGAATACATATTCTAGACAGTTACATGGATAAAACCATTTTATTGGGATTTATTTCATTTGAAAAATATGTTTTTAACAGAATTTTGCTTTAAGTTTTCCGTACTTAAGTACAACAAATTACTCCTTGCAGTCTCAGATCACAATTTTCTTGTCTGGAAAAATGGATTTTACAAAATGCAGAATATTTGCATTGCGGGGTTATAACAAAGCCGGAGTTTGGACAACAGTAACGGTGGAAATAAAGAAATGTGACGTAAATGATGAAAACCGGCTTATTTTTCCCAGAATTGATGTTGACGCCATAGGACAACCACAGCTAAATGGTGGTATGTATAGTTATTATATGCACAATTTACATTTAAAATTTACAGAAACATTGATTCAAGTCCGAACAAGACAGGTTAGGTAGGATGGATTTGAAAACCGGAAACTGGTAACTTATAATGGGAAAAGCTTTATTACAATATTTTGTATAAATTGTACTTAATTCGCTGTATTCTTTAAAACTAAAGTAAAATATCATTTTATACTCCAGTGGCATAGTTGATATTGTACACTGCTTGCTTTTATTTGAAATAAATGCACCTGAATATGCGTAACGTCCATAAAATTACAGACACAAGTAAACATTCAATTTATAACAGATGTGACATGATTGTCCATGCGAAAACCACCCCAAAATGACAGTAGAAACAACATTTTAATTGCTAATTTTATTCAGTCTTTGTTCTTGAACTTCTTTTTAAATATCTTAGATGGCTCAGCAAGGGACGGATATGGAAGAGAAGTTTTTCTGGAAGAAAATGCAAGATGGGATGTAACCGATGTTGACTATACACCATACAAGAACATATTGAGCGCTGTTTGGCATAGCCGACGACATAAAGATTATACATGGGCTGTGATTGAAATGAGAACATTGGATACAGCGACATATTACAAGAGTTTCAATGATATTCAGCTGCCTGATCCATGTTCACATCCGGATGTTATCAAATGCGGCCATACAGGTTTTTGTTTTAATGTTCTATATTTGTCACTTTGCTTGTTTTTTTTTTCACTTATACTTATACAAAGTATAATCAGGGCTTTTTTATGATTGATTAAACAAAATGCAAATGCTGTTCACACAACCAACCCTTATACTAATAGAAACAAACTGCTAAAGATGTTTTGGCAAGCCATGACAGTTAGTTTTTTGGAATAAATGATAATCGTATTTTTTAGAATCTTTAGGTCGATCAATGTTTAAATATGATGTTGATTGGATGTGTAATAAAACTTTTAATGCGTTTTAAATTTTAAGGATTTCTTATATAGTTCTTGTAATTGTGAATACAAATGACAACAATTTATAAATGAGACACTTGACTTTATTTAAAAGGCGGTACGACCCTCTACATTCCAAAACATAAAAATCCTCATCACCTTTTAATAAAACCTTTTATAATATAATGGATACATTTTAAGACCGAAAACAAGTTTACATTTTATAGTTTTATATTAATGTTATGAAACAGGTTCTGTTTGGATTGGGCCATGTACGGCAATAATTGACAAAAAACAATCACAACTTTTGTGGTTTTTTGTGATGATCGAATTCGTGGATCAACAAAATAATATCTTAAAGAAGAGAAAAACCGTGAAAATTATGAAAATGCAACTAGTATAAAGTTGATCCAATCATACAATTCTCTAGCAAAAAGATTTAAAAGAACAAATTTGAAAAATGAAGGCATTTGTTGAAAACCATACTCTGGATGACCATTGAAGTACGTCATGGTAAAGGGTAAAAATAAAATTGTGGGTGGCTGTCTCATGAACAATCATGCCGCATATCCTATTTTTATATATATCTTGTTTAATTAAAACAATCAGATCGCACAATTTATTGACAAAAAAGCGAATTTCAATGTTGATTAAATCATTCAAATCAATTTTATGTACTTATCAAACATTTACTATACGATATTTAGTAGTCATGAATACCAAAATTTTTGTAGTATATGAAAATATCATATGTTTGCTGTTGCTTGAAATTTTATTTCAAATCCAGGACGCTTCAAAAATGATGCAAATATTTAAACCGTCTTTCTAATGAAGATACGTACGCGTTTGATAGGTCAGCATTTAAAGCATTTTTTTCTATAAATACATGTTATAGTTAAATAATTAATTTCTTATATTTTTACCTGGAGATCATATATTGAATTTGGTACATGTATGAATATATATATGGAAAGGTTCCATTTTATATATTGAACAGAAAACGCATATGTGAATGTTCTATTCAATGAGAAACATCTTTACATCATGGAAAAACGGTATATGATATGCATACATGCTCCAACAAAAAAGGTCCATCATGAAAAATGGATTGAAGAACTGGAAGTAGTCAACGAATGCAGTGACGGTGTAACGGTGGATCTGACTGATCCCGAAACCGGTCCAGTTTGGATTGGGCCATCTACGGAAATGGCATACAAAGTAGGAATGAAAAATAATTAACTTTAGCTCTTGAGACCAAATCCCAATTTTATTCCTTAATCTGATATAGCTTTTTATACTTTTAAAATTAAAATCAAAATTTTTATTCTTTCTATTGGTATAGTTTATAGTATAGAAGTTTTATCAAAACTAAAGCAAATTTTCTATTTTTATATCTTAATTATTATTTTGTTAAACAATTTGTCTAGCTATGCTTTGGGGAGTTTTTTGTCTACGTTTATAAATATCGAACGAGGACAAATTTTAAAAATATTGTTGACGATTACAAAAAAATAAATCTTTTTACTAGAAAAGTATCATGACAACACAACTAGCGTAAAAATATGCATTAACGGGAAAAAAAATAAAATAATCATTTCTGTTGTTGGTTTTCATGAACATATGTTGTTGATTAATATGTACCTCATCTGCGGATCAGTATTGTATTTCTAAGAACAAATAAAGATATATATTTACGTAAATTTTCTAAATATAAAGTTGTGGAAAACATTCGAAATACAGGTTTTGGCATAAATGTGAACAAAAAGTAGTAAAATACTCAAGAATTTATGCATTTTATTCAATATATATGTCCAGAAGATAAGACCAAAAGTTCTTAATTGTTTTTATAAAACTTTGATATTATTTGAGCATGATCAAAGATTGGCTGTTGTTCAATTCTTAACCTTTTGAGCTCACCTGGTCAAAGGCCATGTGAGCTTTTGTCATCACTTGGCCTCCATCGTCCGTTAAATTTTCACATTTTAATCTTCTCCTCTGAAACCCACTGGGCCAATTGGAACTAAACTTGGTAGGAAGCATCTATATAAGATCTTTTATAATGTTTCCTCATTTCGTCCCGATCCGTCAACAAACATCGCCTTCACAGGCAATTTTTGTTTCTAATTGGCTGATATGGAAAAAATCGTCTCCTGTGAAACCGCTTGGCCAAATGAACTAATATTTTACAGGGAGCATCTATATAAGGTCCTTTAAAAAGTTTGTTTATTTCGTCCCGATCTGTCAACAAAAATGGCCGCCATGGGTAATTCTTGTTTCTGATTGGTTAATATAGAAAAAAAATCATATCCTCTGCTAAGCCCAATGAACTGATATTTGACAGGAAGCATGCATCTATGAGCGGTCCTCATTTTGTCCCATTCTGTCAACAAACATGGCTGCCACAGGCACTACTCGATTCGATTGGCTGATATAGAAAAATCTTTTCCTCTGAAATGGCTTGGCTTAAATAACTGATATTTGATAGAGAGCGTCTGTGAGAGGTCCTTTACAAATTTTTTTCATTTCGTTCCAATCCATCAACAAACATGGCCGCAACAGGCAATTCTTGTTTATGATTGGCTGATATAGAAAAATCTTCCCTTCTGAAACTGCTAGGCCAGATGAACTGATATTTGATAAGAAGCATCTTGGAGAAATCCTTTATCCTTTATAAAGTTTTTAGCTCACCAGGCCAGAAGCCATTTTAGTTTTTGTCATCACATGGCCTCCGTTGTTGATTCGTCCGTCTGTCTGTCGTCCGTTAACTTTTCACATTTTCATTATCTCCTCTAAACCACTTAGACAATTGAAACCAAATTTGATCGGAAGCCTCTGTATAAGGTCCTTTATAAAATTGCTAATTTTCTAGATCCGTCAATAAACATGGCCGTTATTGGCAATTCTTGTTTCTGATTGGTTGATTCAAAAGCATCTATATGGGGTCCTTTGTAAAGATTGCTCCTGATTTGCTCATTTTAAAAAAGGCTTCTTCTCTGAAACAGCGAGGCAAAATGGAACCAAACTAGACAGAAGTGATCATTCAGTTCTACCCAGATGAGCGATACAGGCTCAGATCCTCTGAGCCTCTAGTTTATTCTAATTTACTGGTGTAGTTAAAACAGCAAAAGCTCTACCGATTTATATTCAACATCAAAATCTGGATACTTTTATTAAAAAATTATTCGAGATGATGCAGAATTCACTAGCGATTTATTGGTGATATTATGTATTAAATATGAATTAACATAAACAATTAGTTGAAGAGATTAAATTTTGGTTTAGTTTCAGACATCTACATCAGACATCTTTGTAAATTGGGAAGCGTTCCATGATGTAGAAGAATTTGGCATAATAAGCCACCATTCAGGAATACGAAAATACCAAGTTGCTATAGGTAAAAATCACAAATTAAGTGTCTTAGCAATAAATTTAATTCATTTTCAAATTTGAAAATAATTAATAATAAACACATGCTGACTACTCTGTACAGCATTTCAATAAGGAATGGTTGCTTTATGCTCTGGAGATCCCCATAATTTTTTTAAAAATATTCTTTTTAAAGTGAATAATGTTTTAAAATGTAAAGGATGAACTATAATTTAAATTGCAAGTAAACATCAAATAGGTCGCTAGGAACTAAAAGTGATATTGCGGCCTTTACCAATAACGGCTCTATATGGCTTTGAAGGAACTTTGTCATGTTTGTTTGTAATTGCCCCAAATTAGGTACATAATGTGTTATGCAAAATAACGATATTTTAAAGAATGTGGGTTGTTATATTTTGTGAGATATCTCTGTTCAGATATACTTATATACTTTTAATGATTTTTTTTATCATACAACAGTAAAATTTTATTTCATTTACAAGGTTCAGTAGAAGGTGGGTCTGATATTATAGAATACACGGATGTTGGTATTGTTAACCACGTGACTTTCCATGGACTGGTTTTACAGAATGGACATGACTATTATGCCTCTGTCAAAGGTATAATCTCTATCTGCCATTGGACTCATAGCTTATATATACATTTATTTGTGTAGTTCTAAGAACAATGCCTCCGCAATTTTGCTAAAAACACTTTTAATTTTGTCTTGATTTATCAACAAACAGAGAACTAAAGTGATAACTGCTTCAAAATTCATTTTAATCTGAAACGTTCAATATCTGTAAATCAAGAGGACCATGCGGAAAAACTAAATCATCAACAGAAAATTGCTAAAAAACATGGCAGACTAATGAACAAGAAAACAGGAAACGCGGCAGAAACAAACAATAAACTTTCACCTTATGGTCTCCTTAAATGGCATTGACATTTTGGACCCCTTAATAAGAAATTGAATTAATGGATCCATGAAAGAATACTTTTAAAAATTGACTTTTTAGACCGTTTCAGTGAATTTAGAATAGCATGAAGTGTCAGCAGTTTTGACCTGTTTACGATACCCAAATGATCTATTTAATACCTATAGAAGGCAAAGGGTTTCCGAAATAAACAAAACTCTTTAAAGGGGTCATCAAAGGTTTATTTTCATGCGCATTCAAACAAAAAAATATTAACATCCCACTACAATTTTAAATAATCGTTTTTTTACGGATAATTTGCTGCTGCCAAATAAAGTATATAACACAATTACCGAACAAACCAAAGTCCATAAGACATACG
>JAULBM010029018.1:0-11116 GCA_032357055.1 Geukensia granosissima
AACTAAAGCTGGAGTAACACGAACCCTACAAAAACCAGGGTGAGTTCAGGTGCTCCGGAAGGGTTAGCAACTCCTGAAAGGTACTTTAAGGTTTGCATAGAAGAAGAGGATGGACACTTTTTAACATATTGTCTTATAAATGAAATTAATGAGAGATGATTTTTTTTTTACTTTATTTAATAAAAATCTCAGTTTAACACCAGAGGTTATTGTTAATCGCATCCTTAATCATTTTAGCTCACAGGAATTAAACAGCATTTGCTTAATTTTAAAAGAATCTCATCTACTCCGAGAGTAACATTTTAAAAATCCAGTGTAGAATATCCATAGGAGAGATTAAAGTGCACAGTTCCAAGAGACAGACAAATTTGAAACAAACAAAAAGATAAAACGACTGTTTGATAAAACTTTATATACTATTACGAGTGTCTTTAATTGTACTACGTGTTTATGTGTGTATTGTATTGGATTATCGTTTCATTGTTGTTTACTGTGCTTATCCAATAAAAGAATTTGAAATAACAAACACTGTGAAATGATTTCTAGTAAATAATATTTCAGAAAATTAATAAAAAAATAAAAAATCTTTAAACTTTTCAAAAACTTTTTAAAGTGAAATAGTTTCCCATGGGCCATTATACGAATTCCAGTTTTTACCTCTTTCAGAGTCTTAATAATAGATGAACTGAATTTTATTTGCTCAGTGAAATAGTTCACACAATTTAATTAATGAGTATTACATATTTATATTCTGCATCTGCTCATTATTTTTCTTGCACTTGACATAAAGACGCAGAACATGATAGGCCATTGCTTCGGCAAAATATTGTTTCTATTTATTAAAAATACATGGCGATCAAATTTTTGAACCGTCGCAGTACCAAACAATAATTATAAAAAATGATTCGACGATAATTTAAGGCTAGACAGATGTCGTTAAATCAGAAGAAAGACAAGACCGTAGACAAAATAGAAACGAAAGACAACCATTGTACGCACAACATTATACTGAATACTAAAGCTAGATTAACCCGAACCCTACAATAAAAATAGTTATTTCAGGTGTCCCGGAAGGGTTAGCAACTCGTGCTTAACTAGTGGCACCCGTCGTGTTAATCAATAGACAAAGCCGATTTATAGTCGAATATGTTGTTAGTCACTACCGGTATAAGAACGGATTTGTAATGAAGACATTGTAGAGATATCCATTGTGGTTTGTGACATGTATATTTCGTAACGGTCATCCAAAACATGATGGAAACCGAAAAATTTCCGGAATAATGACTTTAATCTTTCCTCGGGAAACCCTTGGTTCAGTAGCTTTTTTGTCGGCAGTAACCCTCGATGTTAAAATCAATCCAACAAAATCAAAGAGTTCTCTCTTCTTTCTGCTTTGAGTGTTTTGAATAAGGAAAATTTATACATTTTGAATGAGTTTGTAAAAAGGGTTTTCCATGTTGTTAATGATTGACGCTACCTCATTTATAGGAGAAAATAAGTGATATATTACTTGGTTAATAAAAAAGTAATTTTGAAGAACAATATCAAATTAGGTTATAACAGAATCCAGATCAAGACTTATTAATATCACGACTTAAGAAAGCAAATGATAATCTGATAGAGATTTTTGACGCAATTCGTGTTAGGGGCTGCAGATCACTCATAGCACTATACACATGGTAGGTCTCAAAAGAAGGAAAGATTAAGAAATTAATTGCTGGCGTCCGAGTCATGTCAAAAGATCCCATTTACCTTTGAAAACAAGCAGAATGAACAAACAAATGTGCAATCAATAAAATAAACTGTGAGAGAAAGTGTATAAATCTTTAATATGAGGTGTATATATATTGAGAAGGAAAAGTGCACGTGCCATAAATGGAAATGGAATCTACCTGTCCTTTATAGAATATCAATGTGAGTGATGCATAGTCCAAAGAGACAAGACGAATTTGAAACAAACTTAAAGACAAAACGAAAAAAAACCCAAAAAATCCAAGAACTCCGTATATCATGAATAATGAATTTATTTAATTAAATTTACCTGAATCATGAATTTAAGGCTTTAAGTCCCGTGCACGTGATTGTCTGTTTTCCCGTTTTGTTAGGTTCCTGTACCCTTTTGAGATTTGTTAGTGGAAAAAAAGTGTCACAAGATGTGTGGGAATGTAGAGCTCTGGTTTTCAAGTCTTCTCATTTCACTTAAAGTTGATGTTCACCTCGAATTTTCTGAGTCGCAAAAGCTTTTCAATATCATAGTTATGTTTTGGGTTGTCACCACCTGTGTGTCATGTACTGTAGATTTTGCGGAAGGTCACAGAAAGGACGGTTCTTGGGAAAAAACTTTTGACTTTGTCTTTTTGCCTTACGGTTAAAAATGACAAACTACAAATGGGACAAAACGCAGAAAAAATACAATAACATTGTGCAATAGGCGAATAATTTTATCTTGTCTTTCATTTCCACATTTTGTATTCTTTTATTTGACGACATATTTCCATTTGCTGGAGTGTTGTATTTAGTTTCTTTCTCTTTTGAATAATTAAGTATCATTACTGCATTTGTTGCATTTATCTGTGTTTAGAACAGGAAAGATAATGTGTATATATGACGTTTGGCAATATTTTGCCTTTTGGTGCTTCATCTGATGACAATGAACAAACATATGAATTCCATTTTATTTCGATGTAATCTTTGTTTTATAAAAATAACATTTATTTCGATTCTATAGAAAAGTCTTATTTAGCGATTAATATGAGACATTGACACTGGTTTCCTACAGATAACAAAATATCAATGTGTTTACGGAAGTTTTATGGTGTCGATAGATTCAAAATTAGTAATTCAAAACGGAGAATAAATCCTAATCCATATTCGTTACTATTTCTGTAAATCATAAATCAGAAACTTGCCTTTGCATAATCTACAGGAAAGCTATCAAAGTTCGCATAAAATCAAATAATTAAAACTATGGAAATTTTTATGAATAATTTTGGATTTGAATTACAATACTCACATAGTCCAAAAGTCTTCAATCCGGTTCTAATAAAAAAGAAATAAACAAAATCAATTGCTATTTATTTAAAAGAAGGAATATGGAATATATGCCACAAAGAGACGATCCACATCTTTCATACGCTTGTAACAAATATTCAAGTACCAAATTTAACTGCGCTTTCATCAGACATGCTAGGGGCCAAAAATAGGAAGATCAGTATTCTTGTTACATTCATGAAACAAATTAAATATTTTATATATAATTGATTAAACGCAAGCTGATACCTACTTCACTTTAATTAACTCCCTTTTAAATATTCATGAGATGAACTCTTCAAAATCGTCCATTGTTACCGGAATGACGCTTGCTTGTAAACAAAGATAGAAAAGTGTTAATTTTACGACATAATTCTTATGGAAACCAAAACCTTACAGCAAGTCTTCAACAATAATCACCGCTCGACTGATACGTTGACTGACTGTACTTTTATTGAATTTTAAAATGTGTAAAATTTGTTTTGAAATTGGATCACCATATTACCTAAGAAAATAGCAAGTTATGAATAAAAAAATCCTGCTAATCGCAGAAGCCGGGAACAAAAAAGATTTGCTAAATCCTGATACAATATCTATAAAAGTTTTCGGGAAAAATTTTTCAGTCGATTTTATCATCCTGCTTTTTCAAGATCCCAAACTATTGATCAGTTTCTAGGTACATTAACGCGGTTCAAGAAAGGTAATTAAAATTAAACTCTTTTAAAGGGATGATTTCAAAATACGTTTAAAGATTCAGGACTATTGTGCTGAGGTGTGGCGAAGTCCTCGACTTTACTGTCACGCCTTTCCTTGCCAAATAAAAATAGCGTTTTAATGAAGGGCGAATACTTTTAACACATTTTAAATCCGATACAAGGATTGTGTCCTTACATTCTTACAGTTCTTTGATCATAGCAAACCTTAAAGGGCTGAATATTTACATCCAACCTTCTTTGCGCATGAACATTTATTTTCAACCAATACAAGGACATTTGTATTACTGAGAAGATGCATGACCTGTCCCCCCCCCACCGACAATGGTCGTACCATTTCACAAATTTAAAGACTAAAATAGTCAGTTTGCGCGAATGAAAACGGGTAACCCCCTCCCACCGACATTGCGTGCATAAAGTCATTCAGAGATGAAAAGTGAGAAAAGTTGATTTGGTGATAAATGTGGTGATGAATGAAGTTTTGAAAAAAAAAAGACATTTCAAGTTTAGCGCTGGATGCATTTGTTGGGACATTTGGACCAGCTATAGTGTTTAAAATTGTTTACACTGTTACCGGGAAATTTTGCGCCGTGGCCATCCCAGACGTATCACCCGTATAAAACTTAATTTGAAATCAAACGCGAATAATTAAACGCTTAATTAGTTTTGTCACAATCTGATGATGATGTTAAGGTTCTTTACCTTAATGCTGTTATAAAAGAACAAAAAATTAAAAGGCCGAAGTTTATTCTCTACGGTTGCCATTTTTAGATTCGATTGCATAGAATTTTTGGTAATTTTGTGAAAGGAAACCGAAAATCGAAGGTATACGAGTTGGTAACTACACTCTCACTCATTTAGCTTTATGCGCTCTGAGATTTGCCCCAAACTAACAAATGATAATTGAAGTAAATTGACCGTGACGTGATCAAATTACAGGTAAAACTCGACTGATCGGGTGTGATAAGCTTGAAAATTATGTCCACTTTGGAATTTTTTTTTTGACGCAATGCAGTAAAAAACAGAGCCCAAATTTCGCACCTGTATTAAATGACATGTAAAAAATTGTTAGAATTTTTTTCAAAGAAATTGGTGATCCTGATTTTTGGAGATCCCAAACTAAAGAGACCCACCGTAAGAGCCTTGAAAAAGGATTTGTGAAGAAGATATTGATATTTTCTGTAATTTAAAATTGTTGCGTTGCTTTTGTAAACGATCATGCTAAATACTACATAAAAGAAGAAACTTTTAAATAAATTTAAAAAAAACTTGCAACTAATATAAACAATTTCGGTGGACCTTTTTCGCCTCGTATAATAGAGAGCTCCAAATCTATTGTTCTATTTTAAGTAGATATCGGCCTGAACACCGATAAGCCAAATATAAAGATGGCAATCAGGGAATTTTTCAAATTGCAATGTTGGAACGCACATTCAAGTATCTGAAACTCAAGCACGAAAAATATTTCTACGACCTCCATAAAGCCCAAGAGAAAAACTCCGAAATATTATTTAAATACCAAAATATATACCTAAAATAAGTACATTTTACTGTTAGAAAATAATAATGATCTCCCGAATGGGAAAGCTAGCTAGAACTGATTTGATAGACAAATTTTACAATAATTCAGATTTCTACAAATACACTTCCAACATTAACCAATGGAATTGACTTTGAATAAAGCCAATAATAATAGTCTCAAATGACCATTTCTCGACTTAGACGTATCTATTTCTCAAGGTAAAATCTCCACCAAAATTTAAGACAAGAGGAACGATTTCTCATTCCTAATTGTTAATTTTCCCTTCCTTGACGGGGACGTTCCCTTGGCTCCTTCGTACGGGGTATATATTTCTCAGCTTGTTCGGTACGCCCGTGTTTGAAACGATATTTCAGACTTTAATGAACGCAATCTCTGTATAACTGAAAAATTTTTGAGTCAAGGATTTCGTTACAACAAATTGATTAAAACATTCACTAAATTCTTTCATAAATATAAAGATTTGGTATCAAAATTCGGATGTACTTGTAATCTTCTTATAAAACATGAGATATCACATCCTAATTTTTACGGAAACTTGGTAAATAAAGCTCAGACATTTTAACAAAATCCACATGGTCTTAAAATACATCTTAATAAACTTATCCGTAAAGAATATCTTCACAGCATCATTATATATAGGAACTAATATTGACATTCTTGTTAATAGCTTAAAAAGTTTATACTTGTTCACAAGTATAACATTTTCTACTTCTGTCTATATATATTTCATATGGGCATTGCACGACCCATGTTTTCTTCAACTTCTAATAATGTTTAAACACTGAATCCAATTGGACGTGTTTAAATTGACATCGCAGTAAAGGAAAACTTTGTTTCCTTATCAGTTGCTTTTGGGTTTTTAACTAACTTTTGTTGTATCTTGTATGAAGTTTTAATTGTATTTGTTATTGGTTTCCAGTATCGATTTTAAGTGTTAAATCCTTTTGAACCGATTTTTTATAGTGTGTTTTTATTGTTGTTTTGTCACATCTCTGTCCCAGGTTAGGGGGAGGGTTGAGCGCTCACAAACCGGTTTAACCCCGCCACATAAGAATGTGCCTGTCCCAAGCCAGGAACCTGTAGCCCAGTGTTGTCGTTGTTTATTAGTCATTTATTCTTATATGTTCACCATTTTTTCTTTAGATTTGGTCGATTGTAGTGTTTTATGTATAGTTTCACAATTTGTATTTCGGGGCCCTTTACAGCTTCCGTTATGGCATGGACTCTGGTTCATTGTTGAAGGCAATAATGGAATCTGTAGAAGTTTAAATTCCACTGTCGTTTGGTGGGTGGCTGTCTCATGGACAATCATGCCACATCTCCTATTTTCATAACTTTTGTAAATCAAGAGATACTAAAAGAGTGAATTTGCCTTAAAAACCTGATATAAAGATAAATTGTCTTGTTTTGTGAATGCTCTTGTCTGTTGTCTGCGCATCATAATACAGAAAGAATACCGGTTTTTGTTATGAATCACAGTTTATGGCCAAAATTTAGAAATACCTTTTCATCAAGATTTAGTGACCAAATCATAATAATAAACGCACATGTGGATGGTGTTTTAGTTTTAGCTTTAAATAATGTGGAATTTTCAACAAAATTCAAGTCAACTACGTCCAATAAATGTTAGAACAACACTACTTTAAGAACTAAGCATGGTTTGTGTGACCACAGAAATTAATGACACAAGGTACTATCGTCAATCAGTCCTTCTTAAGATGTATTCCACAACATGTTTGCATCTCTGGTATTTTCACCAATGTTTGACTTAGAACCACTCAATCGAAACAACTTTCCGTTGAAGATTTAAACTTATATAGCGAACACTGTGTTGGTGGTGTTTTGACGTAAATACTACACTGAAATACTCAAGAATGAAGTTTTAAATTATTCTTCTTTCCCAGCCATGCCACTGACTGAAGGTCAATTAGTATACAGTCTCAACCATGGTTTGGTTACTTAAATTGCATAACAAACCCTTAAAGGACTGTTTTATCTCAGTATCCAGTTAGTGTATTACAGCTGAAATTTCTGTTTTTCTAACTAGTGCCCTTACCAGTATAAAATATTTTATTATTAAATACTAAAATGGATATAATGATACTTACTATTATGTAGTGATATTTTAAATAAATACGCCTTAAAGATCAACACTTTGAAACTGTAGAAATTTACGATTTTTCCACCATTTATACTAAACATCCCCATAACCTTATTAAACAGAATTTCATCTCATTGATAGGGCATTTGATTAAAAACTTAAAAATCTATATGCCGTAACAGTGTTAAGCCTTTGTTCTGGATGAAAAGATACACTTCCTAGCTGGACTGAGGAGGTGAAAAATTTTCTTCTTAACAATATTTACATCAGGTTTGGCTTTGCAATAAAAATTATCGACAACATATAGGAAAACCTATGGGTATCATCTGCGCTCCTTTAATTGAAAATTTTATCTTAACTGGTTTTTATGCATATTGCTTAATAAAATATAACTAACTAATAGAATGTGGGTATACGAAAGAGTCAATCTTACATAAGCAGATCGAATTTGTTATAACGGAATGATTAACAATTAACTGCTGGATACATCGATTGCGTTAGAAATTCTACGTCTTTTCCCTCGTTCCACTGGTCACGACTTGGTAAAAGACCAAACGTCTTTCACTCGTTAAATACAACTTAAATCCTCAATAAGACTCGCACAACATTTCTTATTAGCGAATTTAGCGTCATCAGCAGAGGATACTTGTTATCATTTCCTTAAATACTAAAAAAGATACGCATTTTTGATAGCTGACAATATATATCAAAATGGCCCATAGGCAATGCTTTAAATATACCTTGCATAGAAAAAAGAATTATGTGGCATAAAATCATTACAAGTAAGACATGGAAATTATCTAGGAACAGTAATTTGGTTAAAGTTCTTCATGCCATCCTAAAGTCACTGGGAACATCGATATTTTGGTCGTCTACATTTTCTATGCAGTTACAATACTTATACCAAGAAAATTTTCAGTACTGGTAGCATCATTAAAGTGACCGTGTTGAAGAAAAAATTACATGAATTCTACATGAAACATATTAAAAGTAAAGTAAGCAAGTTTAGCGAAATATTGGGCCATCTAAATTGGTTCTTTCACTTTCGTACCGTGGCTGGTGGTCGGCTGACTATATATTAAACGTTGTTCATAGAGAAGGCGTAATACAACCAAATAACAGGTTCTTGTGCTGCTTTTATCGGCGGTCCCTTCTGTTACTATTTACTTATGTCTCTGCGTTCTGAGTGTCAGCTGACCCGGACCTTTGTAGCCCAAATTACATATCGTACGGGTATCAAAGAATTTTTTGCTTTTTGACATGTAACCTAAGATATTTTATTCATTTCGATTCGATTTTTTTTTTTACATATTTCGATATAAAGAACTGAATTTCAAAATTCTTAATCTTCGACTCTGCATATTGATCGATGGATGCGTGAATAAACAGAAAAAATGTGTCTTTATTAATTTCTTCCGTGATTTTTCGTATGAGAGAAAACTAGAATTTTTAACTGGCTACCTTGTTCACGTATTATTACTAGTAACCGCTCATTGTGTCGGCTCCGGTTCTAAATATCCGAATACCCGATGTGTAAAACCGTTATGAATAAGTTATTTTTTTAGCCTCAGAAAACACCGAAATTTGGCAGGAATCTGCCAAATGTTTTCTGATCCTTTGTGAACAATAAGGCACCACAACGAAGGTAAGTTCAATTTTCCTGTTAAAATAATGTTAACTAAACATATATTTATGTTAGGAATTCTTCCCAACTAGAAAGGATATGTGTTGTAATCACTTTTATGGTAACATAACAGATTTCGATAGTGATGTGTTTGATTTTTCTTTTCAAAACTCCAAAGGTCCCTTGACCGTTAACGGAGTAACTATTTTCTCTTTATAGGGAAAGTGGTGAAAGTTTGAGAGCTGCCTCTTATCACAATTTTTTAATCCTGTCTTTTGTCGGCAAGCCATGATTGAAAAAAAAACAAATTCACCACTGTTTGAATCCTGGGGTATTACCATTCCGTCCTTTTTCAACAAATATCTGTGTTTTCCCCAAGAGTTACATCCTACCCTTTTATGACAACCCCAATAAATATCAAATTTGTACGCAGAAAAAAGACAAAACTCGTCAGATGAATATTTTATCATTTTATTTCATATCGTGTTATTTTGGCTACCACCTCTTTCGCTTTTATAATCCCATTACATAACACACCTTTGACATGACACATATTGCATATTACCTTAATGTATTGCTTATTTTAGAATAAAGACCGAAATTACACGTAAAACACATTAAGTTGGCTTTTTATATTTTATAACATTCTGCTTCAAAGAAAAGAAAAACAGGCGGTTAATGTCAGTTCTGAATATCAAAATGATGTATGTAGATTTCCTTTCAAAGCCCTAAATAACAGGTTTATATAAAATAAATATTAATATAAACGGTATCATTACAATTTTCAACAATTATAAACACGATAAACCATAATTACAGAAACAAGCCGATAGTTATAATCAATATTATAACATAATAATGAATGATTAAATCGAATATAAAATATATTGCCCTTATAGTTTAAAAGTGGTTTACTTAACGGTCATACATTAGATAACGCAAAATAAACCGAACTGGATATAACAACACAGTCAAATTGTGTTCTGTTGAAATAACACACACTTCAATGTCTTCAATTTCATTTTCTTCTAAATATACATATTAAGCTACACATGTTTACCTTTTCCTGATTACAAAATCCCTATTAATATATCGAGAGGGGATAAAGGTTTAGCATTGGTTTCATGTACCGAACATAATGCTATAATTAGTAGAGTGTTTTCCTATAGAATTTACAAAGATGTAACCATTAAGAAGCTAAGTGCTGTCAGACTTGTAGAAATAACACTACATGGATGCCCTTACTAGTGCACTTTTGAAAGAGGGTATCACCAAACAGTATTGTCACAAATTTTTACGGAGGGTATCACCAGCCCAGTATAGTCACCACTTTTACAGCGGGTATCACTAGCCAAGTTTAGTCACCACATTTTACAGAGGTTATCAAATATACTGCCCAATATAATCTGCACTTTTTACAAAGGATACCACCGGCCCAGTATAGTCATAATGTTTCACATTACAGCCACGTGCATCACCAGTCCAGTATAGTCACCACTTTGGTGCTAAAAGAACACCAGTTTTAACAATTGCTAAAAGAACATCAGTTTTAAAAATTGCATAATGAACATCGGTTTTAACAAATGATTCATCAATTCAGAATTCGTGTCAGTTTGAGTAAGGTATATCATGCTTGCCCTTCGCAGATACCATTAAATGAGATTGTGTATGACTTTTCCTGTTGTTTAAATTCAATAACAACGGTATTGTATGCATTTATTTGACATCTGTTTAAATTGTACTAATATCTTTTTAATTTTGTTTAGCTTCTCTTCCTTTTAATTTAAAATATAGTTAACCAATTTTTTTAAAAGAAAAGCAGAAAGTATAATTGGTAGATAATGTCTTGTGATCATTCCTGCTATTAAATGTGTCAAGTTTTGAAATATGTAGAAACACAAAAATGAATACAGATAGTCATTAGCTCTCATCAGGATACACGTCATTTAAATATGGTTTTTATTGGAACTAATATTGACTTTCTTGTTAATAGCTTAATACGGAACTACTTGCTATAACATTTTCTACTTCCTGTCTATATATATTTCATATTGGCATTTGCACAATCCATGTTTTCTTTGACTTCTAATGATATTTAAACACTA
>JAULBM010029028.1:0-11116 GCA_032357055.1 Geukensia granosissima
TGTAGTATCTTTGATTTCAAGTTCAATGGGATAGATGAGGTCAACATAGTCACCAAATTTAGAGTTATTCAGTGACAAATTTTGAGTTGTCTCTCTTTAGATAGGTCGTGTGATAAATAGATTAGATAGATGTATAATACATGCCGGTTTCACCCAAAGTTTACACAATGAAAATTAAATTTCACATGACATGATTACAAAAATGCAAACCGTATTTTTGGTAATACGTTTTTCAGCTACTTTTGTTTTTGATTTGCCGTTTTGCCGTTAATTCATTTGCAACTACACAGCCTATTGAAACTTTTGCATCTTTGAGAGGTCCTTTATATAATTTGCTTACCTTGTTCTGATAGGAAAACATATATAGTTGCCATGGAAATTTTTTGTTTTGGAATAGTTAATTTATAATAATCAAAAGAAACCTTCGCCATTTTAGTCCAATGACGCCAAACCTTACACCAAACATTTCTATGGTTCTTTATAAAGATTTAATTTTTTTGTCAAGATAGAATAACAAAATTGGCAGTTTTAGTTTCTACCCTGAAACCGCAATCAAAATGAACTCTCCTAACTAGTTTTATCCCACCATTTGTGTCTTGTGCCTGTCCGAAGTCAGGAATTTGTGGTTATAGGTTTGATATTGTGTTGACAATATTCAGTATCATTTATACACTATTTATTATATTTTATTTATAAAGGGCGATTTAGAGCTTTTCAAAAGGATTGGTTTTCACCCTTGTCCAAGACCTTTTTGGAAACCTCTAGATGTGTAAAAACCCTATTTTCCCGTGATTGTGGTGCGGTGTCTCTGACATTTACCGATACCTTTTTATTGTCATATCGAACTTCATAGAAAGTTCAGTGTAGTATACCCATGTGAGAGATCAGAAGTGCATAGTCCAAAGAGACAAAACAAATTTGAAACAATCTAAAAGATAAAACGAAAACAAAAGGAACAAAGGATTGGAATCCACGAACTCCTTTACAAAACAGGAGAGTGATCAGGAGCTCATGACGGGTAAGCATCACCTGTCTATCGCACAATACCCGTCGTGGAATCCTTCAACTCTAATCCGGGTTAACGTAAATTCGAGAAGAGGTCAGCTTATTATGTATTACCGGTAACAGATATCAATTGTTGAGATACACTGATACTATATCTATCAACCAATTCGTGATGGCGACCATAAAATTTAAGGAGGGAGGACTTCAACCTTGATTGGATGAATCCTTGTTGTAGTAATATATGCGACAACAGCAGTGCTCTCTTCAGAAAATCCTGATACTTGGAACAAGCAAGAGAGTATCGTATCAACTGCGAAACATAAACCCCGTAGGCAGGGGAAGCAGGAATATTGCCACATAAATAAAGGAAGTTTACAATAGGAAAGTTGAAGTCATCCCGTTTGTCGTAAATCGTAGAAACAAGTTTTTTCTCTTGGTCAATTTCGAGGAATAGCAGATTTTGTTGAGTCAGTGGTCTCCGCTGGGATATATGGTCAAGATGTTCTATGAAAGTAGGATTATTCAATGATAAAACATCATCGATACAGCGAAAAGTAAAATTATACGATCGGGCCAATTTTCTTTTGTTTTTTGTTATATCGCAGGATTTCTGCTTCATACGAGGACAAAAACAAGTCGAGAAGTAGGGGCACAACTGTGCCCATTTGAATGACAACGGTTTGTTGAAAAACTTGCCCACCAAATTCCACAAAATGTTGTCAATCAGAAATTCAAGCATTTTAACAATAACACCTTCACTGTATTTATTATAACAAGCGGTGTGTTCTTTAACAAATAAGACATCTTTTTATCCAAAACCAACTAATTATATCTTGGATTTCCATTTGGTTAACAAAACACTGGTGTATCAATTTCTTAAGACGGTTTTTAAGTTGCGAATGTGGAATCGTGGTATAAAGGGTAAAAAAGTCAAACGTTTGAATACTTTAAAAAATTTTAAAGTATCAGATTTGAGATATTATAGCAGATCTTTTAATATCCACATTTGATTAACACCGCTTGTAGACTACGCTTTATCACAGTACTTATGACTTGACTGTATTGTTGTAAGTAAATTAGAAGGAGGCTTGGTGGAGCACCTGGATGAACTAGCTATATATCTTACTTCATCAGAACACTTGTGTACTTTTGGTATCCAGAATAAAGCCAGATCCAACTCATCTTCTTCGGTGTCAATACGAAAGGAAGACAGAAACGACATGTGGTTAGCGAGGATCTCTTCTTTAGAAAGTGTAGTTGGTGTGTCTTTGATGCCGAGCTCTTTTATCAAGCAATATAGGTAGTGTTTTTAACAAACAAATACAATGTTATTTGGAGCTTTAGTGGCTGAAACAACAATTTTTTCATGGATGGCGGACAAGTCTATCAAAACAGCAGGGTTATTGCAAAAAACAGGAGCTTAAGTGCTCATCGACCGTTTCAATTTTTAATCCGAATCTGAAATAATGATCTGACAGTCTTGATCCATTCAGAAAGGGTGTCAACCTCTACTTTTTTTCGTTTCGCCCATTGTCTAGCATAGTCCTCCACTGAGTCCATCATGAGCTTGAAGTTTTGTTTCCAATATATTGGATTTGGCACTCGGTATTTTGGACCCTTAGATAGCAGCTGTCGTAGCTTATCATTTGTACCAAACTGAGGTCACCGGTTATGATGTGCTCAGCGGGACTACAGTTGAAGTGGGACGATGAGGGTGGGGGATAAGAGCAGTCGGGAGGTGTGGATTTCAAATCATATATACTGAAGTGTTGCAAAATCTACGTGTAGTTGAAAAATCTGGATGGAACAGGCTTAGTGTGAGTATAAGAGATTATAAGAGTGAATTTTATCAGTAAAATAAGGTGGTATTTTGATTGAACGGCTTTATGGTGGAGTACATTGCTAATGTTTATGGCATCCAGACCTTTGTTTGCAAAACCTACCTTCAAGAAATGACTTGGATATCATCCTCTTCAGATATACAAACAGGCCTGAATAATCTGTGCCGTGCATTATCCATGATAATAGTGTGTATTTATACAGATTTGAATTTGGATCGGTAACAAAATTATAAGATAATTTTTCAAAAAGTCTATTCAGACTGGAGAGTCGTAAAGAATATAGTCTAGTACGAATGTGATGGAGTCTAAGTGGTTTTTTTAGACAGGGAGAAGAAGATTATCGATTGAAGCAACGAGAAAGTCCGGACGTGTGTAATTGCGTTGACCATGGCTACGTGAACGTCGTCTGGGACATATTAAACAACTCCATTTTGTTCAAAGAACTATGTATACAGCGAGGACTTGATAAGTTACCTACACTATCTATTTGATCATTGCATCCATAAGGAATGCAGTTCCTAACTCTCGAATCAAGAATTCATCTCTTTCTTTTTTAAAGGGTTTCGCTTAATTTTGATGATTCGATAGGTGGTTAATCTTTTCAATTATTCGGACCTTCATTGAAAGGACTGAATGATCGGGTTGATTGAAATGTCGTAAACAAAACGATTACAATCGTTCACGTTTACCATGGACCGATGACCACACATTCCTTTGTTTAATCGCCCTTCGGGGTTTGTCCGACATCAACCAACCCACAAAGCCTGCATTCTAACCCATTAATTAAACTCGAGAATGTAAGTATGCACTGAAGGAAAGTTATAAAACTTGTTCAAAATTTTATAAATTTATAAAGCATTCTAGACAATTTTTTTTTTATCTATTTTCACACTTAAAAGTTTTTTCAAAATTGTGGTAAATAAAAAGTTTATCCATTTCTATCCCACAATGTATCATGGTTCCATTCAGTTTTTACCCATTCCACAATCTTGGGTACACAAACAAATACACGTGCTTCCTGTTTAAATTCCCTTTTTGTTACCTATAGGTACCCTAACTGTTATATTATTTTTAACATTAAATGCAGAAAACGTGCCAATTATCTTTGGCAATTGAGTCCGTTACAAATCAAGAACATATATTCTACCAACATCACAACAGATACGGTGCTTTGGTTTGTATTTCTTACTCTAAAATTATGTTTAATATAAAAATAGAAGATGTAGCATGATTGTCCATAAGACAGTCATCCACCAAATGACAGTAGAATTTAAACTTCTAAAGATCCCATTACGGCCTTCAACAATGAACCAGAGTCCACACCGTAACGGAAGCTGAAAATGGCCCCGGGCCCCGAAATACAAATGTGAAACTATTCATAAAACACGAAAAATCGACCTTATCTAACGAACAAAAATCAATTTTTGTGTGCAACTTTATGAGGCTATATGAATAAAACTGAAATTTCATTGCGAGAAGCAAATTTATCTTATTATATTTGTTTTAATTATTGGTATCGGCGGAAGATATGACTCTTAACAAACAATATTATGACATTGAGGTTTTGTTTAAGAAAATTTTTTCATATTATCTCTTTAATTAGGCACTGTTAATCTGTCTGTTCGCAGACCTTATTTTCTCCCTTTGCCACCAATATGTGTATGTTTAATAATGTTTTCTTCAATTAAAGGTTCCGTTTACATTCGCTACAACATGTATGACTGAATATGTGAACAATAACCATACTTTCTCTGTCACTTGCATGTATGAATTTCCTAGTCTCTGGCAGTTGGCCTGCAAAACACGTCATTAACAGGGATTTCGAAAACTCAAAATAATAATAATAAAAAATTTCTCAAAATTTTATATAACATATTAGACAATTTTTTGTGTTCTACTTTTACACTTCAACGTTTTCTTAAACTTGTGGTAAATTAAAAGTTTATCCATTTATCCACTTCTATCACAATATGTATCATGGTTCCATTCAGCTTTTTCCCCATTTCACAATCTTGGGTACACGCGCTTTCCCTTTGAATTCCTTCATGTTACCTATAACTGCGAACACTTTTACTCAGAAAAAATAGTGAAGCATTTTTATTAATCTTTATTATTACCCGGGGTGTCTGTAAAGCGCTATTATAATCGTTGTTACCAACATATATTCCTAGCTAGTTCATATCAGAATATACAACGAAATCGTTGTCAAAGGATTTATGTCTTTATATTAGACTGGTAGAGGTTATGCAATCATATCAATGGCTGTAAAATTAGGTATTCATGAAATTATTATATAAACTGTTTAAGTGATGTTCTCTTAAGAAAAATCATTTGTATATATACATGCAAAAAACCAACAATCCTACAAGAAATTATAGAGGTTTGCAAATAAGTGTGTACTCTAGAGTGAAAATATATGGAGTATTTGTCAAGGAGACCCCAGGACATCTTACAAATTGTTAAGATCAACAAGAGGTATATTTCTGATCACAAAATATTCTAGTTTCTCAGTCTCAACACGTAAAGTATTTAAACACAGCAAGTTTTAAGAGTTAGTGCTGCATTGTTAAAATGATAAGAAATCAAGATATTATGTAATATCCGATTGTGTTTCTGTGTAAAGTAGCATAGTGTCAATATTCTTACCAATAATCAACCTTCATAGTTATTACAACATATTGAATGTAGAATCTATACCTTTTGTAGAACAAATTTGCACAACGTAATAGAGTATTGGAACGGATCATTTTTAAATCTATATGTCTTATAGGTAAAGTTTCCTTAGAATGATAAATGATGATTTCTTAACTTATTAAAACCTGCAGTTTGCAGTCCTTAGACTTGAACTAAATTTTAGATTTTGTAAATTTTCTGAACAGTCTATAGTATCGATATCGTTGATGTTATAAGATACATAATATACTTTTTCAACGCAGCTTTCATTTAAGACGACTCGTCGCAGCCAGTTTAGTTGGTGTGTGTGTGTGTGGGGGGGGGGGGACTGAATACACAGAAAGAACCACTGACCTTTAATTTGAAGTGACAAACCTGATCACATGCCTTGAAGGTCAAACGCAAACTCTAAAAGTATTAGTGATAATAAAGTGATCGATCTGAATCTCTCGGCCTATATTTAAAATTGTCACAGACACTGGAGTCAGATATTTCAGTCCATTTATAAACAAATAGAACCAGTTGTGCAACAAAGATGCTTTATTAAAAACACAGCAAGGAAATGAAAGTTTACGATGGAGAACGAAAAGTCGTACATGATTACCTGTGTTCGCTTTTAGTCCTGGGACAAATATATCATACATATTCAGAAAGAGAAAAAGATCAATCATTTTGAAATTAACATGCATTGCATACAAATGGGCAACAGTTTTGTCTGCCACAGGAAAAGCAAAGAAAGAGGCTCCAAGGAACCTGTTTCGCACACCGAACAGAGACTATTCACTGGTTCTCATCAGGAGGGAATATTGTACAAAATTTTTGTAAAGGGCAATTGGCTCAGTTCTTCCTATTTGCTACTACACTATGTAGGTAGGCAGGTAGGGATACAGAAGAAGAACATTGTATCAAACTTTTCCCATAGGGTGCTACTATGAACTAAGTTTGGCTATGGTAGACATTTTAATTGGCGGGCACCCATCTTGTTGAAAGGGGGGGGGGGCTGGACTAAACTTTGACAAGACCGTCAAAGGACTACTCCACAATAAATCGGTTGCAATTAGCCAATTAGCGCAGTAATTTCTGACAAGGAGTTTTTAAGTAGATTTCTCTTGGGATAATATATTAACTAAGTTCGTCTCTGGTGGCCATCTTTATTGGTGGGTGCACGTGGGGATGCCAGATGACCATGAAAGAACCATTCCAAGACAGTTAGGATGCATTTTCAAGTGAGTTTTCAGTAGGATCCTATGTAAAACTAAGTTCAGTTGTGGCAGCAATCTTGGTTGGTAGGCAGGGATACCGGACACAATTTCAGTAGAAAACTAAGTAAGGACCATTCCACCAAAGTTTGGTTGCAACTAGCTCAGTTGTATCAGATAAAAAAATTTTCCAGTGAAATTTCCATAGGGTCCTATGTTGAACTAAGTTCGGCTGTTGCGGCCATCTTGGTTGATGGGCGGGTATGCTGGGCGCAATTTTGGTAGAGGACCACGAAAGGACCATTCCACCAGCGTTTGGTTCCAATTTCAAGTGAATCTCCCAAATGGTCCTATGTAAAAACTTAGTTCGGCTGTGGTGAAGATCTTGATTGGTGGGTTGGGATTCCGGATACAATTTTAGTAGATGACCATTCAACCAAAGTTTGGTGACATTGGGCACAGCATTTTCAGACAAGAAGATTTTCACACGGGGTGTCTACACTGGGTGTCTTTAACGTCATCCGCTGAACGGATTGTGAATTTATACATCCCCCACAACCAGAGACGCCCTTTTTAGAGGACTAGTGCCTCCAGGACGGAGATACCTAGTGCCTATTCTTTCCCTAGCACAACCTCTGCGAAGAGGTTCGAGTATTTGTACATCCCGCTCGAACTAACGGACGACCCTTAAGCAAGTGTTCTACCTGCAGGCGGAGAAACCGAACGGCCTATTTCTGTACCCCGGCCGCCCTAGGAAAGGGACCACCAAAGGACCATTCCACTAAATTTTTGTCCAAATTGGCTAAGCAATTTCAGAAGAGAAGATTTTTTCGTAATTGTTTACAGACGTCAGATGAACTGAATTTCAAACATCAACCGGACAATGGACACAAAGGTAAGTGTAAAAGGCACAAAAATAAAATGTGTTAATATTCAACACAGGTAACTCTCAAACATAAAAACAAAAACAACCACTGGATAACAGGTTTCAGGCTCGGGACGTGCAAATAAAGTATGTGACAGGGGTAAACATATTCATGAGCGTTCAACCCTCCCCCTAAATTTGGACAATTTTGTGACAAAAGACATCAAACTAACCTTAAAAACTAACTGCATCAGATTTAACTTTTGAAGTCGATGCAAAGTACGCAGACAACAACCAATAAAACAAAAGAACATAATGTATCCAACTCAAAAAAGTTCTCGACTTTTCTGACAGCTTATTTGAAATGTAGACATAGTTGATAACAAACCTGGCTCTCTTAAGCAAAAATTGTCTGGCTGAATTTGGTGTAAAATATCAAAATGAAAACAAAGTTTTATACATACTTTTAAATATATTAATTCTGGTTTTGCACAGAATGCTCCCATGTCTCTCAAGTTTTTACGGACTCTTGAAAGATGAACCAACTTTTTAACTGTGACGATTGCGTTGTGTTCCTTCCGACATTAAATGATAGGCTTGCATAAAAAGCGTCGGAGGTTAAAGAAAGCATTTTTTAAGATTAAGAATCAAACACTGATGTCAAAATTTAAAAGGAGTAGAGAAAGCTCTCGTAATGCATCTAGGGATTTTGAGGAGTAAAAGATTTAAAAAGTAACATTACTGTTCATAATATTCCAGAACCAGGCAGCAACAGTGAAAAGATGAAAGGAGTAGGTACGTTAACTCCATATTTGGCCCAAATTTTAGATTTTGTGACACAATAATAAGCTGTTGTGAAATCGCTGTTTAATAATCGATTTTAAATACTTCATTACTTGTTCTTGTAAACTTTTCGTCATTTCGACAAAATGAAAGGGTAAATTTAACTATTTTGACAAGAATATAACATTTTCTGTAAAAATACTCAATTTTTGGAGTTGTTTTGTTAAAAATAGGTAGGATCGCACGAAAACATCACGAAGATATTTTAACCAAACATTAGTACTTGATAGATCTTTAATTGTGCAGAGTTTGGTTGTGGTGTTTTTGTGCGATCTATATTAAAATCGACAAAATAGTATCAAATATTGATATTAAGACTTGACCAATGGCGGAACAGACGGGTCATACATAATTTTTTATAGTTTGTTTGGGATGTGTATCTGGGACAATTTATATACCAATGAATTCCTGGGAAGAAATTCAAAATCAAAAAGAGGAACAAGGAATAATTCAGACCCGACAGGTTTGTCACCACCCGAAAAAATGGTGGCCACGACTCCACATACCCCAAACATGAACATTTCCCACGTCATATTGCAAGCAAATGAATCAATCTGTGGCGCAATGAGTCCACAACACCCACTGCCTGATGTCTCATATATCCAACAAACCATGCCTATCCAAACTCAGTCAGTATTTAGACCGCCACTACCACCTACATCTCAGTCTACCTACCCACTCACTCCAGAGCACCCCAGATCAAGAACCTCACCAAAATGTAATAAATCAAGCACCCGCTCAGCCTACAATTCCACAAGGAATGCCACCAGCTCAGTCTATAGATATAAACATGGCGCTTCAAAGCATTATTACAAATATGAACATTATGAATGACAGATTCGAAGGTCAGAATAACACAAACAATATGATCCAGCAAAAACTACTAAAATTAGATATATTAGACGAAATCCACAGAAAACTCAAATATGGAGAAGAAAGTGTTTCAACAATGAGTAAATCAGAAACATACAAGATCAACAAGCCAATACACTAAAGAACGAAGAGCGACACCACCGCGAAATTGAAGACAGGATGAGGTTCATAGAGGGACAAAACATGAAACTAGAACAGGAAAGAAACGAATTACATGAAAAATTCCTGCAATTTCAAACCCATTCCATGAAATATAATTTAATTTTTACTGGTTTGTCCGAGATAGAAAACGAAAGCAGAGAGCAAACAGAGCATATTGTTAAAACATTCCTTGGTAAAGAACTCGAAATAGAAAACTCAAACAATATACAATTCCAAAATGTTCATAGGTTAAAACCACGAAATGACGGGAAGCCCCGAAGCATTATAGCCAGATTCATAAACTACTCTGATCACCAACGAGTGTTACGTGAAGTTGCTGAAAAGCTGAAGTTTAAGCGGCAGTTTTCTGTCTATCAGCAATATCCACAGGAGATAAGTGACAGAAGACGAGCTCTGGTTCCAAAGCTGAAGGAATTTCAAAGGCAACACCGAAATGCCAAAATTGTTTATGACAAACTAATTGTAGACGGTCATCAATAAATTCCCCGTGATGGGCCCCACATTCTTGGACATTAGGGTTACACATCGGACACATATGATCGCCGACGGGCATCAACAAGAAACAGTTCAAATATAACATTTATTAATGTCTGTGGACTCAAGTAGAAACTGCTTAACGTAGACTTTTGTAACATGATTAAATCTTACGATATTATATGTTTTTTTTTAGAATCAAAGTAAGACAAATTTGATATCTTGAATGTTCCTCCAGATTTTGATTATGTTATGAAAAATAGAAAATGTATGAAAAGAAAATCAGGTGGCATTGTCTTTTGTATATAGAAAATCTCTATCAAACTATATTACTTTTTTAAAGTCAGATACTGAATTTGTCCAATGGTTTGAGATTGCCTCTAAATTTACGGGTCTTCAGGGTAAGATGCTCTTAGGTTCCCTTTATATCCCACCAGAAAACTCAAAATATGCATCTGATAATGCTTTTGAAGAAATAGAGTCTGAACTACATCCCGCTCGAACTAACGGACGACCCATTAGCAAGTGTTCTACCTGCAGGCGGAGAATTCGAACGGCCTATTTCTATACCCCGGCCGCCCTAGGAAAGGGACCACCTAAGGACCATTCCACTAAATTTTTGTCCAAATTGGCTAAGCAATTCACTGTTTCGATATTCATTGATAACACTTTATTGATTTATACATCCCATTAAAATGACCTTTGTTGAAATTCATAGTTTAATTCCTTTCCCCTTTTCTAAGAAACACTTAATGTGTTTCTTTTTTTAACTGAAATACTTAAAAATAAAGTTTACATGGCCGGGATAAAACTATGTTAATGTGTGATTCTGATGCAACGTTTACCAGTTATACGCAATAGATTACATTTCATTGATGGGTTCCCAGAAATTCAATTGTTTGTCATTCTATTAGGACCTTACAAAAATGTAATAAGGGAACGATACGAATATCAAGTACAATTAAGAAAGACCTTTGATGGCAAGATATCTATCCATCAGTTCTTCAGAAAAGTTTCCCGTACATTAGGTCAATGTCCCTTTTGATGGTCATTTTGCGATGAAACATTTTTATCGGTGCATTACATTTGCGAATTGCTGGGCATCGGAGCGGTCTCCAGGGCTCGACCCACAGAGCTGACCCAGCGCGAACCCCAGGTGGCGGATAGGGGAGGCCCTCTCG
>JAULBM010029038.1:0-11116 GCA_032357055.1 Geukensia granosissima
TTTGTTAAATTCTAAAGAACTGAAAAGGCGAAAATGTTTCGAAAAGTATTGCACTTTATAGTTGTCCCTGCCGTCGCATTTGGCTATTTATTTCAATGCACTTCTTTTACCGTGTTTGAATATCGGACCTTCTTTATTGCGGTTCTTATGCTGCTGATAAAAGGTTGCTCTTTGAAATATTTAGAAAGCATATTTAAATTCAACATGTGTATTCAAGATTGGTAAACTTTTATTTTGAAATAAAAGCAATTCTGCTTTTTTTGCTATACTCTTTATTCTTATTCTTTATTCGGGACTGAATGATATTATTGTATTTCTAGGGGAAAATGGTAAATTCTATAGCCAAATCTTTGATAAAGAAGAGAGCTTATCCAAGCTCTATTTACAAGCCGACCTCTAGAGGAGGAGTTCCTGCTAAAGAAGGTGTATATGCTATAAAACGAAAATCTTCAAATGAAGTAATGTATGTCGGCGAAACAAGTAACCTCCGCCAAAGACTACAGGTTTGTATCTTGCTTAGTCATGGCCATATATTTAAAAATAAAAAACTATGTCATATCATCAAAAACTCGCTTTTGTTATTTTTTAAACAAAAAAAAGGCTTTTGTAGGCACAAAAAATAGACTGCATTCTTAGTCATCATAAGTTTCTAAGTTCTTATTAATGATTCATGTGTATGGAACAGGATATGCCAAAGTCATAAATATTCCTGGTGTTTGAATACTTTGAATAAATATTTTTGCTTGCAAATTTTCCCGTCCAAAAAATGATTAACTACTCGTCTAATACAATGTTATCCCGTAATCGTGCACAACTGTTTTTATATTTCAGGGACACTTTACTGGTGGATCTAAACTTGCCGTTTCAGACTATGTAAGAAATAAAAATCAAGCAGATTTAAGAATTTCGTCGAAAAAATTTCGAACAGCTAATTACAACGAAGGAAGAGTGATGGACTCTATTACTAAAGCCAAACCCCCACTGAATAAGAAACGAGGCAATGCGTTTCAAATTTTATTGTTTTTTCTCCATTTCTGCAGATTGTACGTCTAGAAAAACATAATAATTGGTTGCTATTCCGTGCGAATATTATACATCACGAGAAAAAAATATTTACAAGAATTGACACTAAAAATACTTCAAAAATGTTATATTTTGAAATAAATGCAGAATTGTACGTCAGATAGATACAGATCTTGTGTAAATTGCAATAAATGCTGCTTCCATGATGTTTTGGCCAGAATATTCAGTAATGTAGCTTAGAAACATCAATTGCCAAAGAATAGAACATATAGTTACAAGCCTTTTGCAAAAACTTCAAATTATTGATCAGAGTGTACCTTCCATAGTTTTATTGCGATCTGAAAAAGGTAATACATTTTTTTTAAATTTCATTAGGGCTGATTTTTATCTAATGAGGCTCACTTTATGAATGTATTGATTAGAAATGGAACGTTGTGCAGAGCAAAACGAAAACAGATATTTTAATGCTGCTCATGAGTATGTGACTCCTTGATCACGTGGGTACAGCATAACAAATTGATTGATTTATTGTTGTTTAACGTCCAGTGGCAAATAGTTCATGCATATTTAGGACGGAAACAAGTTGGCAAACAATAAATCAATATGTAGACTGTAACAATGGGACCGCCAAGGGAGGGACTTTTAGACTGCCACTGGAAAAATTGCGGGTTGGATAGGGGCGGAAAATTTAGCCTTGAAACTTGCCGCCTACGGACCACTAAATATGAGCTGTTACAAGGGGTCTTTAACGTGCTTAAGACGTGGCATTTCCTAAACACGGCGCGTCTTTAACGTCTCCCTCTTCACGGATTGTGAATTTATACATCCGCCCCTTTTAGAGGACTAGTGCCTCCAGGACGAAGATACCTGGTGCCTATTCTTTCTCCAGCACAACCTTCGAGAAGGGGAGTTCGAGTATTTATACATCCCGCTCGAATTAACGGACGCCCCTTTAGCAGGGTTTTACCTGCAGGCGGAGAAACCGAACGACCTATTTCCATATCCCGGCCGCGGATAATATTCAGGAAAAAACAGTATAATTTTTAGGATACACCATTTTTTATTTGAGGCTAAGATGGTTTTTGGGTTACCTTTCCCATTTTTATTTACACTATAAGATTTTTTTCATATAGGAATTTAAAAGTGATAGAGGTCAAAATATTTGAAATCCGGTAAAAAATGCAAAGTAAAAAAGCACAGTCATCAGAACTAAAAACCATCTAGATACTAAGCTAAGGGTTATCTCTTCATCAGACGGAAACCTTTAAAATTATGGTATTTTTAAAATAAGCTTGTACATGTATTTCCAAAGGAAGGAAATTTCACGGTGGGACCCTTAACGTATGAGATAAATGTGTTTTATTTTGATTGAAAAATGAGTATTCAGTCATAAAGAAAATTTAAACTTGTGAATCTAGTTTTACCAAAACTTTACAAACTTTAAGAAAAAGAAATGGTGAAACTTTAGTTAGAAAATCTTTTTGTGACGACATTAAAATATTCAAAATGAAATATGATATAAAGAAAATACGAATCCTTTAAAACATCAATTTTTTTTGTTGTGTTAATTCGAGAAAATTAATAATAAATTATACAAGGAAAGTAGTCTTAAAAGAGACCAATGTACATGCGAAAACAAATAAAAAATATTAAAACGTCTTATAATCATGCCGCTATCAAAACTACATGTACAACTTCAATATTTTTAGATTGGATTTTAAAATTGAACAGGGTTGTTTATGCACTAAAATTTATGATAAAAGGACGATTTTTATTTTCCTACAGTTAACTTTCCGTTTCTTTAAGGAGACGTGCCTTGTGGTATACATTTCACAACTATTTTATTTTGCCCGTGTTTGCACCAAAGTTTCTGACTTACATGATCGAAACCTATACATCTTACTGATAAACTTTTGCAGAAGGGATACAGATATCACAAGATTCTAAAGACCTTTACAAAATTTTATAACCGTTACAAAGATTTAATACAAAAATACGGCTACAACTGTAGAATTTTGATACAAGGGATATCACATTCTATGTTATATGGAAAAGTTATATATGAAGCTTAGAAATTTAAAAATGATCCCTTGAATCTCACTCTCTGTTAAAGAAACTTATCTACATGTGGAACACGTTAGCCAAGACATTAAAACTGTTTTTTGTTGGTACAAATATTAATAAACTGATCGCATCCTTGCAGAAATATTAATAAATTTGGCATTGCATCCATCTTTTCTTTCTTCACGTTTATTGCCAACACAGTATTAAATCGTCAGACATACTGTGTTTGATGACATCTCGTGTTGAGAGGCTTGTTTTATCATCAGGAATCTGACCCTGAGCTTGCTTTCAGTAACTGCGAGCATTTATTAGAGATGTATCCTCTTTTTGCATTCAGTTTTGTTTGGTATATAAATCGTCATTAATACTCTCTAGTCAGATTGGGTGACTCTCTGTTTGATTTTTATAGTTCGTCTGTTACTACTTTTTTCTTTGACCACTCGTTTGGGAAAGGTTTGGTACTCACTAAACTAGTTTTACCATACCACATGTTTCAAGTGCCTGTCTCAAGTCGGGGATTGTGGTCAAATGTTTGTTTTTTTGTTTGATGTTTTGTTACCTGTACATTTTTTATAATATTCAGGAAAGAGCATAACATTTTTTTTATCAATTTGTAAACTTTTCCGTTGTTAAGGTACTGCGCAATAGAAATGAAACATTTTAGCGATATTGGAATTGTAAAAACGAAAGTGCGAATCGTGTTCTTTGCAATAGAAATGTGGAATACCCGTGCAATCAGTTATACACAATTCTTACGGATTAACGTGCGCGTAAGTCTTAAGAGTGCTTTGTGAAACATTCGTCAGAAGACTAAATATGTGAATCAATGATAAGATAAAAGCTTGCATGCAGACAAAATCACACATCTACAGTAATGAATGAGTCTTCAAATAACGACACCAAAAATAATACAATCACTATAGTAATGCGACGGTTGATTTAATTTCCTGCGAAAGTTTTTTGCACGACTGTGATATTTGATTTGAATTAAGTCTTGTATGTCATAGTTTATTCAGCACATGTTTTGAAGTTACTGGATATGCTATTCATATGTGCCAAAAGTCACCATTTTTCTCAACGGATGTTATAAAAATTAGCATTGTTGAGCATAAAAAAGAATATATTTAAAATAAATGCTGGAAAGACAGCAATATTGAATTAATTTATAAAGGAAAAAAATTAGATTTGGTGTGATTTTCTATGAGACAGCCATCCAAAACGTGTACATCTCAAACTTCTACAGGCTGCCCTTCAACAGTGGACACATGTCCACACCCTACGACAAACTGTAAAATGACCCAAAATAAAATTTGCCTACTTGCCTACAAAGCGCTTTTCTAGATTTCAACCTTTTGCGCGTCAAGCCTTCCTCTTAATTGGCGGGTAATAATTTAGCAATGTTTCAGAAATACCTGATGAAAGGGTATTGTGAAATCTAGCCTTGTTGACTATCAAAAATGAGCCTTGACGAGGCGTCTTTTAAACTCTGTTCGACGTGTACTAAGATATAAGTACATTTAAATACCATGTTCAAACTTCTTCATATATTTTGCAGCTTAATTGAAGTTCAGCTGTGTTAAAACTGCAGTTGATACTAATTGTGGATATTTCCCTGCTGATTTACTAAGAAATTTCAAAAGCTTTTGCGACATATCTTATATTGTTGTTTTTAATTAACACTGATATCTATTAGGTACACGTTAAGGTGTATATGCAATTAAACACATACAGGTGAACAAGGGTACAACTGAAACCTTGTCTATGTCTACGTACTACATGTATGTAACTATGTAAACTATAAGTATAATATTTTTATGCTCTAAAAACTTTCTATTTAAAGGAACAAAGGTAAAATTGTTATGTAGTAAGTTAGTAAGTAACTTATTTCATAGGTCTGCAAATGTAAAAGCCAACACTCTCTAGAAATTAGACTTTTCAACCAAATTAAAATTAGCTTGACGTCTACATTATTGATTAAAAATTATATAAATGCTAGCATGTTGGGAGAATTAAAACATTTTTTCAATAAACAGGTAGTAAATTGTTTCAGTTGTTATTATTACTTACTGATTTCCAAGATAAAGTTTTGACAAAGAAAAAGAAAACTACAAATCAACCGTTTTCCGTTTCAACGGGTAGTAAAGGGTGTAATGGTATTTGTTAGATTTACTAATTACTTAGATGACTTCTGTTGGAACATTTATTGTTCTTGTGTCATATAGAAATGCACGTGAACGAACTATAATTGTAAATTGCTAAAACTTTTGTATAACTTCATGACATTCAAGAAATACGGCTAGTTCATTTTCAGTCGCTAGCTTGCTTCAAATAGAATTACTTATAACTCATAGATTTAGTATCTAAAGCCTTTTCTATCTGCAAACTAAATGCATATGTTTAATTTGATAAGGCCGTGTCTGTTTATTAAATTTTTTGCGTCCTGCCAAATTTTTGAAAGCTACCAGCCAGCAAGGAAAAAACTATAACCTTTGGGATATATATGCCATACAGCATTCATAAATGTCGTAATCTTTTATTGGAAAAAAAATCTATTTTGCCAATTTGTATATGATAAAAATGATGCTAAATGATAAAAGAATGATTGTTTTGTATATGAATAAAGCAATAAAAAAAAATTCACCTACTAGTTAAACCAATGATTTACTGAAATGCTTTTGTATTTGTTACCTCAGTAAGCATTAAATTTTCAGAACATTGACGCAAAACAAAGAAAACCACAACTAAAGTCTAAAATGAAAAAAAAAAAAACAACAAAAATCCTAATTTGATAATATACTGGTGGAAACGATAGCATAGTCAATTCTTAAGGTAAAGGTTAATTTCTAAAATATAAGAACAAAAATTACCATTATACACAATGTATAAAAACGGTTTCTGTGATAGTGTTTTATAGTGACCTTCTGTTCAAAATTACATAATACAAATAAACGCCTGTTTTCTTTATAATCAGATGGTTATTTATACAAAGGAAATTTTGTGGTAACATTCAATATATTTCTGTTGTTAAGCTACAACCTTCACTAATCAATGTCTTGGTGTGTGCTTCTCAGCGAGAGGTAAATGCATGACCTCCATTTGCCTTATGCATACTGAACATATCCCTTATTTATCCAAAAACAAATATTTAGACAGTTCAATTGATTTACTGGAGGAACGGCTTACAAACGAATCGCAAAATAATTATATTTTCATGTGTGCATAAAGACTCGCTGATAGCATGGAAATACATGTTAATCTTCAGTAGGCGGATGCCGATAAATTCCTAATTTTCTAGAATTGCTCCGTAGAAATATTTGCATATTTATATACAGTTTTAATTGAATATTGAAAATGGACAGAAAAATGACAAACAACAGTTTCTGACATCTCCTTTACAAGTTCATTTTTATATTACCAAGGGTAAATGAAAAGTTTATGGTAAAGACTGCATGTGTGAAAAAGCCTTGACGGGAAAACTACAGCTTGATTCATAATTAATGTTTTTATACGAATAAATTCGTTTCATGATGGTTAAACAACTATTGTTTTAGAACAAGTGAAAGTGACACCGATTTTATGTAAAATACGAAAGTAATTCTTTGTTTTCTAGTTTTCAACAAAAGTATAATACACCCAAACTTTTATGAAATGGGTTGAAAAAAGCTCAGAAATTTAAAACACAAGCCATTGGGACTTGTCAGTTACTTAAATGAACTTATACATAAAGTTAACCTTTATTTTATCACCATTTT
This sequence comes from Geukensia granosissima, assembly GCA_032357055.1. Classification (NCBI taxonomy): domain Eukaryota; kingdom Metazoa; phylum Mollusca; class Bivalvia; order Mytilida; family Mytilidae; genus Geukensia; species Geukensia granosissima. Next base: position 6,840 of record JAULBM010029038.1, read on the forward strand.
AAGATCTTTAAATATTGCCTTCTTGAATATCAACATTGACTCTCTGCTCAATTATTTAAAATGTACATCAGAACTGACTTCAGTCACTTTGTCCTAATTCCATTGATCTTTTTTTAATGTTGGGAACTTTCACAATACCTTGTTTTCTTTAACTGATAATGATCCAGCTGGACGTGGGTTTATTGATGTCTTAGCTTAAGATAACCAGGTTTTATGTCAACTGCATGTGTTTAGATTTTCGAGGTCAGTACATCTGTTTGTCTCTTGTTAAGATTTTTCCAGACTTCGGTTGGAAAGTCCTTCTTGAATTTCGTTTGATTATTTGTTTGCTGCCACTTTCGAAATGGTTAGAGATGTGATGACTAGATTTTTGACTATAGATAAAAATCGGCTTTAGTTTTTTTTTTTTAGAAATTACCTAGTGAAGAAAATTATTTTGTTGCTATAAGGAATTATCTGTCCGTAACTGAAAAATAGTGTTAATGGATAAATTGAGAAACTATAACAGATTTGAAAAATCTAAATAGTGTAAAATGAGGAGAAGGCCATTGCAGTGATTTGTCCTAATTAGGTTAAGGCGATTCGAAGTAACGTAGATTACGCATTTTGGACGCAAAGTCTGTCGCGATCCAGGTTGACATAGAACTGCAAGTCGTTGAGACCTGGGGCCAACTCCATTGGTCTTAGGTGATATGGTGTATATCTAAAAATGTCAAGGTCAAAGGTCAAGGATGATCTCGAATTTGACCTTGGGCCTTCTTAGTGGATGATCACCGAAACTAAAATAGATAAAAGCAGACATGTTTTGGAAAAAAGCAAGTCTCAATGAGGTCTACATTTGTAACATTTGGTCCATTATTTTTGACCATTTTAATGGATTTTACAATTTAAATCAAAAACAATTAAAGAGTTGAAGGACTCTTTCAATATTAAAAGTATTCAAAATTCCATGAACTTTCATTTGATGTCAAGGTCAAAGGTTATTGGTCAAGGTCATTCCCTAGTAACACTCTTAGCAACCATATATAATTGAGTTCAGAAGTTTATATAAAGTTGATATTTTGAAATCGGAAGTGACATCCTTTCCACTAGCAACGAGCCTATTTCTGGCAACCATATATTTTTCAGTTCAGTAGGTCCAAAAAATTTAATTATTTGTTGTAAAATATTAAGTTATCATCTTGCTATTGAAATAGGACATTCGATTAGCCGGGGAAGACCTTACATTTCCTTTAATGTCCTTTAAATATATTTGTTATTGCCTGCGTACTTTGTATCGACCTTACAAGTTAAATTTTATGTAGTTGGTTTTTAGTTTTATTTTGATGTCGTTGTTTAAACCCCTGTTCCATGTTAGGGAGGTTGAATACTGACAAACATGCTGAACTCAGTAACATACTTTATGTGCATGTCCAAAGCCAGGAGCATGTAATCCAGTGGATGTCGTTTTGATTTTTAAATATTGCTTGTTTTACATTGTATTCTTATTTGGCCGATCGTTGTTACATTTGAATACCATCACTGATTATATTATGGGTCATTTTTCAGCTTGCCGTAATATGTGGATATGTGCCACATAATTGTAGGCCTTAGGAAACCTGTAGATGTTTGTAATTTCCACATTTTAGATGGCTGTCTTATGGAAATCTTACCACATTTTCTTTTTGACTAAACATTCAAAATCCATCATGGAAAGCACCTAATAAGGAAAAAAAATCATCTCAATATAAAGGCCTAATCTCTTTAGTTTACGCGCAAGCGAGTTCTGAACAAATTTCCACTGACTTCGAAGTTCTTAGACTTTTAAGAGAAAAGTGTTATTCAGTTTGTTGTACGAAATAATTTGCCAAGATTTTTTTCGACATTTCATCCCCTCAATGGTATAAATCCAAACATCGTTTATCAAACTGGCCTGACAAATCAAGTGGAAATAAAAAAAATCAAGACAAACGAGGAGACAATGATACGACCAAGCGAATTCAAAAGTAATTTTTTAAAATACACATGATTATTTATTTGAAAAACAGTATTTTGAGGAATTAAGCCCTTCTCTATCTACAATGGTATTTGGCCTTACAAGAAACCATTACATTGATTTTTCCGAATTGGGTCAATATTCAACACTTAATTCTTAATTTATTTTTCTTAAGAATACATTTTTCTGCTTTCTTCCTAATGTAATCTTTCGATTGTTTGTCTGTTGTCATTCGTTAGTGATAGCATTGATTCAGAGGAAGGAAACTCTAGCTAAATAGTCTAACACGAAACAGTTTGGCAATTATATTTTATACTTCTCTGTATTCCGGATGCAGGTACACACTTCCATGATTTTCATGAGGTATGGCTTATTGATTTTGCTATGAATTTAAGGTTGTGATTAACGATAAAATCTTGTTGTGAATTATGAATTTTCAGATCTTGTCTAACCGAGGCATATCAACATGTCGCAAACAACATAAAACAAATGACTTCCCATGCGGTATGTTAGTAGGCATCACGGTGTAGAATTGAGTTAGAATGGCAACATTTATTTTAAGGGCTGTTGTAGGTATCATGAAGGGAATTCAAACAGGAAGCACGTGTATTTGTTTGTGTACCCAAGATTGTGGAATGGGTAAAAACTGAATGGAACCATGATGCATTATGGGATAGAACTGGATAAACTTTTTATTAACCACAAATTAAAAAGACTTTGAACAACAAAAATTGTCTAGAATGCTATATAAAATTTTGAGAAATTGTTGAACAAGTCATATTATTTTCATTCAGTGCAAATTCCGGTGCGTGTAAAGGTTTGTCAAAAGAAGAAAAAGAAGCAGGTCATGAGTATGTTTACTGCTTATTTTTATTATTATGAATGAACGTTCTCGAGCAGTGCAGATACTTCCAGCTTCGGCTGAATTCAGAAAACAATGAAACTGTCCAAAATGCTAGTATTGTCGGTAAGGGGCAAGTAATTCCGATCATTTGTCCTATAGGTTTGCAATGCAGACGAATTTTTTACACAGATTTTTCAATGTTTTCACGCTAAAAGTTGTTAAAATGGCCAATTAATGTTATTTTACACAATTTTCACCCATACTGAGCTAATATTTTCCTTTTCTTGGCAGCTAGCTGCCATAGAGTTGTTGAGTTTAGGCTCGGCCAAGCTGTCAGGCATCAATATAATACTCGCACATAAATACATACACTTAAAAGCTAAAATCTGTCTGGAATTACTTACAATATATAATGAACAGTGAATGCAATTCTAATTAATGTTTTATTTCTTCTAATTGTGTAAGTTATTTCTTATATAGATTGGACATCACTGTGAACGACGTGTTTGACAGACCCACAGCCAGCGACTGGGAAATTCATACATGCAAGTGACCAAGAAAGGTGTGGTTTTTGTTCACATATTCATTCATACATGTTGTTAGGAAGCCTCTGACTTCCTTTAATAAAGATATTTCAGTGTTGTGTATCAAAAATGACTTTTTTCTAAACTTCTTAAGGGATAATACAAATAAATTTTGTTGGTTGTGAATACACTGTCAAATAATTTTATAAATTTAGATTGCGTTTATCAGTGGAACTAAATTTATACCACTAAAATTCATTCTATACCGTTCATTTCTTGATAACGAATGTACACTTTAGAAAAATGATAAGACAGACACATATCAGTATCAAAGGGGGACAATATGGGCTGTGGACAGGTTACCAGTGCCTAATCAAAGAGACAATGAGCAACATTTTTCTTTAATACACCCTCAATTTCATACATTTTCTAAGGAGACATATTTTCCTCAAATTCAGTATTTAAAACACAAGTTATAAGACAAATTTGCAATTTAAATGAAATTTCAGTTTCATTCACAAAACTCATATAGTGGCATAAAAACAGGAAAAAATCAATTTAAACCTACAGTTAAAGTAAGAAATACAAAACATAGCACCAAATTTGTTGTGAAGCACCAACTGTTGGTAAAATATAAACTGAACCGCAAGAACAACGTCGCACTCAATTACAGAATTATAGACATTTATTTTGAAATAATATAAATTGTACCTAAAATTCATATACACATTTTTTTCTGAAAAGTCCATTGTCTCTAGGTTATAAACATTAAATTATTGTCTTATTTAATCAACATCACAGAAATTCGATGTTTTAATCACATGAAAGTTAGTAACGGGTATGCCCACCAGCAGCACTGATAACAGCAACACACCTTCTGTACATGGAGTTAATCAAACGGTTAACGAATGCCATGGGGATACGTGCCCATACC
>JAULBM010029049.1:0-11116 GCA_032357055.1 Geukensia granosissima
TTCTGAAAAACGGAGTTGTTGACCTTGTTAGTGTATAGGTATTATGGCATATAAAAAAATCTCGCCAAGTACCTGTGGAATTTGCATGATTCTAAGGCGGACTGGTACTTAATTATAAAGTTTTAAAGGTTTGTTTTCTAGAGCAGATTTATCAAGTTTGCTAGCCTTAGTTGAAAATTCTCAAAAATTTTTAGTCTACCTTTAAAAACTTCTTTTAAGATAAAAGAATAATTGTCCCATGATTTTGGTGTATCACTGCTGTTTAAACAGGATAAGGAGTACTTTTAAGCTAAATTTTTAAACTGGTCACTACATGTACATAACCTCATTTAACAGGGTTTGTTTACATGAACTCTGAATAATACAGAAAACAATACAATTTCATTTTTGTGTGTCCAAAATATATATATTTACAAATATTTTATTATTCCTGCTCTCATATAAACAAACTTATACACTTTTACAGGTTACAGTTGTTTTTAGGAATATGCTATCTGCAAGAGAGTTGTAAAACAAGATCCTTCAATCTAAATGGACATCATGGTTAATTTGTATTTATTATATTTATGCTTTTTTGAAGAACTTTCTTGATGTGTTGATTCAGCTGACTCACCCACAACTGAATAATTATAAAGTCTGAAGGTCTTTTTTAAAGTTTGTGATTGAACAAGTCAAGGACTGTTTACAGATCAATATATTCAGTAATAAAATAGCATTCATTACGTATAATCAACTTATTAGTCAACTAAATGATAAGTAAGACTTCAATATAATTGCAAAAGAGGGACTAATGGTATGTTAAATGTGTAAGAATTTTCTGTACATTGTATCAACATTGGTTTTTCTTTATGCGTAAACTTTTCTGCCCTATGGTGCTGACTTATCAATATGCAGCATATTTACAAGACTGGAATTATTGTTTGTGTGCTGTATTATTATAAATTACAAATTTGTCAGTATTGCTTACTTTCTACTTTTAAAACAACATGTGATAATTGCCATAGCTTTTACCTAGCCTTTTCAATAAAAGATTACCAATACACATGTTATATAGATAAAGTATAACATTCTCTTTAATCTGCTAAAATAATGTCAGATACACAAAATGTACCTGTGGTAATACATGTATGTTATTCCAAAAAAAAAAAAAAAACACAGGCACTTGTTTCTATCTAGCCCCGTCTGTGTCAATCAATATTGTGCCAAAAAGCCAAAACAAATGTGACTGCCTGCAAAACAGTTGTTCGACAGTTAGCTTTTCTTTTTATCTATGTGCCATTATATGGCTCTATCGTTGAGTTTGATTTATGCTTCAGTCAAGAATTCTTTTTATGCGATGATTATTTTCTTCAACTATATTCAAAGAAGGATAAATTATAAGGTCAAGGATTTGTATTCTTCTGGCATGTGTGGTTGTTAAATGGTCATGTTTACACTAACAGCGGTACGACATACTCAAAACAAAATCCTATTATAATGTCATTTAACCAATGAGAACCATCGAGTAACTTGACATCAGATTTTCTCACTAAACTGTCGTTAAAACTTAAAACAACATCATTCTCTTCATCTGCCATTATAGCACAACTCCATAATATGACGTCACTTCCGTGGTCTCTCATTGGTTGAAATTGACAACTACCTCTTTTAATGAGGGGAAATTCAAACTTTTATCCCCAAACTCATTTAGTATTTCTGCCGATTTTCAAAACAGCAAACGAAGATCGAAGTGATAAAATCGGTTGAATCTTAGCATTCCATGTTCATATTTTATGTTTGCATTGGGATTTATTCATTTTTAATATAGATAGAAAAAACAGCAAATTGCAGGGGCGGATTCAGGCGTGGATCCGCGACTGAATTGTAAACAACAAATTAGTAAATAGCAAAGATAAAGAATAAAAAATATTATATAATAATAGAAACCGGCAGTAAATATCACCGCCCGAGGTACTATAGGTTGAATCTGAGACTGCTAAAATCCATGTCTCACCTGCCACTGACCACTTTGCGTCGTTTGGTTCTAACTGGGAACTGGGAACTGTGTCTCATAAAATTGTTCTCATGTTCTTAGCATGAACTGGGATTAAAAAGGTGTTTTTTCATCCGAAGCATGAATAATTATCAGTTTGATAGGCGTGTGTAAGTCGAGTATGTATATGCAGTGTGTGTGTGTATGGTATTTAATAAAAACACATGTTATATGGTGTATTACTCTCGTAATTCACTCTTGTGAAAGAGGCATTGATTCTTAATAAAGAAAATGCACGAAAACGACATCTTTACATGTCAGCTTTAGAAAGCCATGCACATATTCATATCGGTGGTCAAGAGCTCTTTCGGGAAGAAGATCTTTCTTGACAAGCCTATATATACAAACTTTTCCGTTGAAAATTTGTGAATTTTAGAAAATGTGAAATATTTTGACAGATTTCATATCTATTTTATACAGAGCCGTGCAGAAAGTATTCGGTCACTGTTGTTTTTCACTTTATATTTCATATAAAACCACGTTTTTTTTTTAAAAAAAAAATATTTCGAAATCATTTGTTATCCCATGCCAATAAAATTTTTACCATTAAACATAGAAAATTTTACAGTTTAATTGTATATTTTGACATAATTTTCTGATTTTCTGATTTTCAGATTTAAACAGAAAGTGTATTTTGTGGTGTCCTAGGTAATCCCCTTTATACGTAAGCAAAATTGTAACATCAAGTTTAACTCTGTGTTAAAATCATCAGTAATTTGAAACAACAAACCAGAAAATACAATGTAAATAAGAAAAGAAACTACAAAATATTCTGCTTTTAATGTTATTAAATTTATTAAAATTGGACAAGGAATGAATCTGCGTTTTTTTAAATTGTAGTTTTATATGAAATATATAGTGAAAAATGGCAGTGACCGAATACTCTTTGCACCTCTCTGTATATTAATGTCAGAAAAAATAAGCTTCGCGGTACCAGAAATGCAAAAATTTTTACGTCGTCGAACTTAAATTTTTCGCCAAAAATCAACAATTTTCATATGACCACAAAAGAAAACCAGAGGCTCCTGGGGGCCTGTAGTCGCTCACCTGGCATACTATTGCCAATACAAAGTTGACACATGGCAGTGGCTTGCGTTTAACTCGCATCGCACGTGATAAGGTTTGTCAGTTACCTGCCCAAGGTCGGTGGTTCCCTCCGGGTACTCCGGCTTCCTCCACCAGTAAAAAAACCGACCGCTGCGATAAGACTGAAATATTGTTGAAAGTGGCGTTAAACCCCAATCAAACAAACAAACAAATCTATGAATCATAAACATATGAAACAGATATCAACATTATATAGAGAATATCCCAATATTTAGAGTAAAACGTCATTTTTAAAAGATATAAACCAAGAAACTATATCACAAAATCTTCTTCCTTGAATGTAATAAATTGTGCGATTTAACTCTGTAAACAGTCCACCTACCAAAGTGTAACTAAAAGTTTACCAAGGTTAAGTGCAAACATTGAAAACAAATTTCATTTGTTTATAATATCCTTAGGTATTAGCTATTTTAATTCAATAGATGAGTTTCTAGTTTGACGACTCTTGTTGAAAATAACAAACTTTTCCGTTCTTTAGTGATTTTTTCTGACGTCAAAAATCAACAACGCTTTGTCTGCTGACTTGAATTAGACAACTGACGTTAAATTGTTACAAAATTTTAACTGGAAAAGTGTGTTTTTGAATGTATGTTTTAATGATACACTCACTGTTGATAAATTGAACGATGAACAGAAAACATCTTGCTATTTCTGTAAATTTTATTTTATCATCTCAATTTTATAAGCTTACATTTTATTGAATTTACTACAATTGTTGATCCATTAGTTTTTAATATTTACATTTCTATATTTTCAGATGTCATCACAATCAGTCCTGTATATATGTGGAATTGTACTTACATTAGTTGTGACCCTGACATTTTCGTTTGACATTGATGATACTGTAATGCCTGATGACGATTTTTTCCCCGATTTCAAAGCTTTAGACACCGAATCAGACGATTCTAGAAAAGACAACACACTAAGTAGAATTCTTAAATATTTGGACTATAGAAGAGGAGGTAAATCCGACTCAGAAGGTAGATTTATGCAGAAAATGTTTGAAAACGACTTGGATTCAAGTGCACGATTGCCTATTGTCAGCAAACGTAAAGTGTTTTGGCAGCCATTGGGATACATACCAGCTTCAGTGCGTATAACCGGGAACAACGGCAATACTCAATCTAATAATGGCGGCGGACAATTATTTAGATATGGATAATATTGCTCACCAATGCCATATGGGCAAAGACTAATATCTCAAACATTCGCAATTAAAAAGTTTAACAGCATTTTCGAGATTTATTTCTGCAGCATTATCAACACCTCACACTGTTAATATAACATTTTAAGATTTATCATTCAAATAATATGAATTAAAATTTACCTCTATCATTGACGTAACATAAGTACTTTAATGACGATTTTAAGATAGAGAAGAAGCTAAAATACAAAGTTCAACGTAGAAAAAATACAGTTGATTTATTCCATTTACAAAAATAAATATTTTGTATATAAAAAAACTTTTAATCAAATGCATGTGAATTGTGGGAGGCTTTGTCGAAATAATCCGATTTCGGTGTAGTGAGATGTCCCATTTTTATAAAATTCACGCCTATTTGACGTCTCAACAATACCCGTCTTGTTCCATCAAGAAGGTTGCCTAAATTACCCGTTTACTGTTCATGTTTGATGTTGTTTCCGCATTTTCGAACACATCATTTCCTTCATTTATTTATCCTCAGTATCCTGTTTATATTGTTTCAAAATTGAATTGTATACACATTGGAAATGCCATCTGAAATGCCGTCTTCATAAACATTATATCTTCCGTTAACCTTTTCCATATCAATCATGGCAAACTCAAGCGAGAGGAGTTTCTGTCAAATTTTTAATAGTTGTTGTCTGAAAAACTATTCGATGATTCCATGTCAAGTGTCAAACAAACATGACAACTGTTTGGCAAACATCGTAAAGTTCCATAAAATGGTGAATAAATAATAATATTTATATATAGTAACAAATACAGAAAGGATACATTAATATGTTGACATATTATTTAATATGTCTCAGAATTTCACAACAACAAACTTAAAAATTTGTGGAGTACAATTTTTATAATTTGCTTTTTCTATAAATTTGTGTTAAAAGCTATCGATTGGTGCAAAAATTTCAATTGATTCAACACAAAAAGGGATAACCTCTCTACATGTTTCTAAGGGAGTACTTTGAAGTTATATTGATACCTTGCGTTTACAATTTAATTCACACATTTTTTAAATTTCTGAAACTCAATTCTTTTCTAAATAATTTTTGAACATTGAAAACTTAGCATGATCATCAATTTGGAGATTTTTCTCTCCAACTCGAAACATGAACCATCAAAAACAACGGTGAATGAGTTTTTTGTGAACTTCTTGCTTGTGGTAGAAAAAAAATGATGTTTGCTCTTTTTTATTTAATGTTAACTTTAGAAATAATAATTAAGAGATTTATTAGATTTTTAAAATATTGCATTTTTTATTTATTACTCAGTATATATGTGTGAAATTACTAAGACAGTTATTTAATTCTATATTATATGTTTTGCAAAATATGAAAATGTGAAAATAACAGACAACATATACTACATTAATAGAAAAGGAAAATGCGTGTATGTCAAACATTATATTATCTTTTACTTTCATTAAAAACTGAATTCTTGAATTTGATTTGTGTTAAAAAAATATATATCCGAGTGATGTGTGATATTCTGAAAATTGGTTGTTAATCTAAAATAAAAATGTATATTAAGTTAAAATGTTATGTAATACCATGGAAAAGAATACCTCTGCATAAGACATTTTTATGTACACTGTCGGCATGTAATAATACCTTATGCCAACGAAAAAGTTTCTTAATTGATAATTAGCAAAAAGACTACTGCTTATTCGTTCCGAATTATTTCCTCCTTGAGATCTGATGGATCCATCTCGTTGATTTTTATTCTTTTGTCTGTATAGTAGCATTGTTGGTAGCTAGATAAGAACGAACATTGAAAATGATTGACTGTACATGCAAACAAACACGAATACTGTACTATCCAGGTTTCTTTATGAACAGCATAATGGCCGTCATTACAGAGCAGGACCTTACTGAGCTTTTAAGTTCATTTTTCATCTTTGATATTTTGGTTTTCTATGTTTTCTTGTTATAGACCCCATTAAATGAACCGATTCATATATAACTTCCGATCTCGTAAAACGCATTGCACAATGTCATCGTCCTTCTAAATGACATATAACAGAAAGGACTGCTTCTTACCTAGACTTACATCTAAAAATTGACAGTAAGAGGGGTTAAAGAACAAAATTTTACAACAAGAGATATTACTTTGATTTTTCTATTGTAAACTTTCCGTTCATGACTAGTTACATTCCAGCCGCACATGCATATATACGAAGTGTATATTTCTCAGTAAATGCGCTTCTCCAGGATTTCTGCTTTCTATCAGGATTTTATTGATAGAGGGTTGTAGCTGACAGGAAAGCTACTGAACCAAGGGTTTCTAAGGAAAAGATTCATCACTCCGGAAGTTTTTCAATCGTCATCATGATTTGGTTGACCGGTACAAAATATCCATTTCACAAATGACAATGGATATCTTCCCACTGCCATTAATACAAAACCGTTCCTATACCGGTTGTGACTAACATCGAAGGCTTTGACTACTGAGTAACACGACGGGTACCACTAGTTGAGCAGGAGTTGCTTACCCTTCTGGAGCACTTGATTCTGCCCTGGTTTTTGTAGGGTTCGTGTTATTCAGCTTTAGTTGTCAGTGTAGTTTTGTGTATTCTATGATTGTCTTTCGTTTATTTTGTTGGCCATGGTCTTGTCTGTCTTCCGACTTAACGAATTCTGTCTGCCCCATTGGTATCTCCGAATTCTCTTTATATAACCAATGAAAATCAATCAGAACAATAAAAAACGTTCCCAAAATTCCGTTACATCTCTGAAACTGTTCGTTTACAGTATCTGTCATCTGAGGTATAATCAAACTTAGCTGTAGAAATTATATTTCGACTGTTATTTGGTGGATGGCTGCATCATGGACATTCTATTGATATAATTGTAAATATAGAAATTCAAATTTTATCTTTTACATGTCCCACTCAGGTTGCTCTTACTTATTGCAATTTTTGGACTGACAAATATAATAGAAGGTAGGTTTAAGGATTCCCTCTATTTGTTTTAGCTCTGATGTCAATTCTTTAAAATATATTTCAAATATAATATGCATGCATATATTCTTGATATGAGTTGACATTTAAAAAATACATAGCAACCAAACTGCTCTTTAATTTCCCTTGAATGGACAAGGTTTTTGTTTATGCACAGCATATTTTGACATCATAGTAAGGTAGGAAATGCTATTTCAAGCCACATCTGGAATATTTTCTGGAAAGGATACTTACTCACGTTTAAATAAATAAATAAAAATGTGTAAATTTATCATCACAAAAATTGCATGAAGCTGTATAGTTGTACAACATGAAAACTGTCCATAATGAAACTGGCATATTCCGAAGCATTTCAAGCTGTATGAATGCGTAAAAATGAAAAATGAAAATCCATTTCTAAAAGAAAAAATACATTTTACCATCATACCAATCAAATTAAACATTCTGATGCACTTCTGAAACATTAATTCTCTTTATTTTGAAAATCCTATAATGTCACCTTCCGAAAATATTCTGTATCTCTCTATTTTGGAAGTGGAACCGAAGGTATTGTGTAATGAACAGATGTCCGTACATAACGCAAGCTGTAAAAGACCCACAAAATACAAAATGTGAAACTATTCATAAAACACGACATTCGACAAAATATATTGAAAAAATGGTAAACGAATAAAAGTAAATGACTATTAAAATAGACAACGACAGCCACTTGACTGCAGGTTCCTTGCTTGAGACATACACATTAAATATGTGGTGGAGTTAAACAATTTGTAAGCGCTCTACCGCCCCCTAACGCGATAAAGCGGTTTAACAAAATAAAAATAAACACACGATATACATAAGTTGAAATGGATTTGACACTTAAGATCAATACTGGAAACCAACAATAATTGCAATTAAAAGCAATGTATAATACAAAAAAGTGTTTAATTCGAAAGATTTGCTGCCCAAAGGCAATTAGTCATAATACCAAAAAGTTTTCCTCAACTATGATATCAATAAAAACACTTCCAATTGTATTTAGTGTTCAAATACAATTAGAAGTCAAAGAAAAAAAATGGGATTGCACAAATACTAATTTAAAAATATATATAGACAGGAAGTAGAAAATGCTATAACTTAAATAAACGGTTTAATTTAATATAAAGGTATTGACAAGAAAATAAATATTAGTACCAATAAAAAAAAACATGTAAGGATTAAATAATAATTTTTGACAATATCATTTAAGGATAAGTTTATTAAGATGAATTTTCAGACCAAGTGTATTTATTTCAAATTTACGAGTTTTATTTACCATGTTTCCGTAAAAAATAGGATGTGGTATTTCATTTTTGTATCAAATTCATCCAAATTTTAATAGGAAATTTTTATTGATGTTTAAAAACAATGTTGAAACTTGTCTAATTGACTGAATGCTTCCTTTTAACATGCCGTCAAAATTATATATTCTTACATATAATATCTATTTTTACTATTTAATGTAAAGAAAGGATAATGTTAATGGTGGTAATAAAGGGTATTTCATTTTAAAGAGAAGTGTTCCTGAAAAATAAAGCAGTTATATTTCTGTATTATAATTTAAACTAACTTACAAGTATAATGCGAAAAACAAAAAATACAACACATTTATTAATGGTAAACAAATAGAAATACAAAAAGGAAGAAGAAATTGTCTCTTATACTAAGTGTCTGGATCATTGAGACAAATGAAAAAAGAATGAAGAAGCTAGAATTACTCTTAGCAAGTCATCGGAAGGATTGGTCAGTCGCCGTAACGATAGAAACTTTCCTCAACGGAAATGTCAATAAGAACGGATGTGCATTACGAGGCAAGTTGCGGTCATTATGTATGATATTAACGAATATAAGAAATGAAAATCATTTCATCAGTAAGTCAATAGAACTGCCAATTATTTGGAATGGAAATTGAATCAGAAAACCTTTTACATCTTTTTTCTCATGAAAATATGACATTGTGCTTTTTCGGAAATTTACTTTAGGCTTCAAAGTGAAACTTCAAATGCAATCAAGATATTGAAATTAATAAAAATATTATATCAATTAAATGGCAGTGGTCACCGACCAAAAAGAAATCGAAATCAAAGTTATATATAATTAACTCAGATAATAATAAAATGACAAGATTATCAGTCTGTTACTTGCACAACAGTCAGGTTGAACTTTATTCAGGATATCTGATATCTGGCCTATGCGTGATGACAACTTTCCTATACGGTGTAAAGGTATACTATTCCGGCTGTTGCAGGGATATACTAAATTTCTATCGGCAATAAAAACTTATTTCGACGCTCGCGTTTACAACAATACTGTCAAATCTCCGCCATATCTGGCTTTACACATTACTAGGCACTATTTAAAGCCAGAAAATACTCCAAGTTTTCTTTAATTGCATTTATTATGTTTGAACAAGTACTCTCACCTATCAAATATTCGACCTTATTTTCTGGCAACACAAATTAAGAATAGATCATATATATGTTTGTAGTGTTTCGTGTTTTTGTTGGTTTTCTAGAATTTGTTTTTTTAATCATTTTTGTCGACTTTGAACTAGTTTTTGCTTAACTCCTTCAGTTCCAATGACGAAGTTTTTTTCAAAATTCGGAAATCTTATTATTAAAGATTAGTTGACCTACCATCTTTTACAAAATTATATAGAAACGTTGTGACACTATTACGGCTTGCTTGAAACTGAAGGGAACAAAACATGGGTTTAAACTGAAATAATACATTTTGACCGATAACAGTAAGAAAAATAGAGTTTTCAGAAAGGTTTGCATGATATTTAATTGATTAAAATGTGATAAACCAAATGCGAAAACATTTCCTTTCTGTCAAAATGTATTAAAAACTTCACATTGATTAAACTGCACGTTGTCTTTGTCTGTTTACATCAAAAGTAATGGTTAGTAATGGTTATAAGAATGTGTAACATAGAAATTATAAAAATTGCTAAATAAGCAGTTAAGTTTTGCTTTTGAATGTCTATTGATTACGTATATGGATCGTGTCTTTCTGGCATATATTTCATATGATTTCTTTTAAACAATTATTAAATTCATATAAGGATATAGCGAGAGAAAATCAAAGGGCCAGATAAAGAACAAGTCGAATTCACAACAACTTGGAGGAGAAACACAAGAGGGATCACGAGTTCTATATACACAAAAAAATGAACATATTCCTATGAACAATGATCCCCAAAACAAACCGAGGTTAAGAGTAACCAATTCCTACCTCTTGAAAGGTATTGCTAATTTTTTATCCCGGTAAGAAGTCTTTCCAATGTATTAGGTAAGGCTTTATTAGTATAAGTGTATAATCGCTCACTATTACAATTATATGTACGGTACATCCAAGGATTTATTGAAGCATTAAAAGTTAAAACTCGGAATCATAATATATTAATACTGAGAAACATACATACCTCGATCTGTCGTAAAGGCACAAAATGACAGTTAATTTAACCACATTTGCTTGATTCTCACAAAAAGACTGGTAGAAACATGTTATCAGGCTATTTATCAATGGATTTGGTTTCGGGACTTGTAATTTATAAACTTTCTAAGAAAATGTCTACTTTTCTTTTCTATTTTGGAGACGTTGGTTATCTGAGTTGATTACTTTTCAAGGTCATAGATAATTCTTGGAAAACCAACACAAATATATGTTCGAACACGTTCTCATCGACTTTTGCTTTTTGATTTAGCGAATTTCAAAGTTCATATGAAAGAAATAAAGTATATAACACAATTACCGAACAAATCAAAGTCCATAAGACATACGGCAAAAT
>JAULBM010029060.1:0-11115 GCA_032357055.1 Geukensia granosissima
TCATGTAACAGAATATCAAAAACATATTTCTGATTTCAAGAGTTATCTCCCTTAACCTAGATCTACTACCTTAAATACCGAAATTTAAAAAAAAATAACGATAATCATGTTTTAACAATGTAATATTTTGTTTCTCTAATTCTTTGATGGACTGATCTGGAATCTTGCTGTTTTCAGTTAAAATATTGTCCAAAACCCCACCTGAATATTGACGTCGTCAATCAAAGTACGATAAGCATTGCACCAGAATTGATAATTTAAAAGCGAAAAACAAATAGAGAAAATTAAATATATGGTATTGTACTTGAAAATTATAAAAAATGATGTTATATAACCTTCAAAAATAAAAATATCGGTGGGCGTTTAATCTATATCACACGAACGATTTGATGTTGCTTTGACACCAAAAATACGAAGGAACCTTGTCGCATTTTTTTTCATCTGTTTATAACTATATTATCATGAAGTCTGACGAACATGGTCGTGACAAGAAAAATAAAACTATATCTTATGAAAATTTCTCACAAGGTGAATTTTATTACAGACAAAAATAGAATTCAAAGATAGCAAAAAATTAGACAGAAATCGTTTAAAGACCATGGCCAACAAAATGAAAAGAAAATATGCATAGTACACACAACACTACACTGACAACTAAAGCTGAAGTAACACGAACTCTACAAAAAACTAGGATGAGATTAATTTTTCCGGAAGGGCAAGCAAGTCCTGCTCCACTACTAGTACCCATCGGGTTACTCAATAGACAAAGCCGATGTTTAGTCACAATCGATGTTTGTCACAGTCGGTAAAGAACTGACAGTAGAAAAAATATCTATTGTTATTTTTGAAAGGGATATTTCGTACCGGTCAAAAACAGTTTCAGGGGTAAGGTAAGTATCTTCCCAAGTCAGGGGGTCTTGCTCCACGTCCGCTAGCTGATGTTGGTCTTATTGAGCAACTGTAAAAAGTATAACAATACATCCCGTTCCATATTCATGTAAACTAAATCCTGAAAATACGGAAGTTTTCGTTTTCAAAAGATACATGATGTCTGATGCGCTGGTGAAACGAAACAAATATCTCAAGATAAGTTCCTTGCAGAATCAATAAATTCTTGAGGATGAAATACCAGGAATATATTTATTACAACAAACCCGATAGTTGGCGAAATAAACACAGGTTTACAAAAGAACATCCTCTTTTTTTTTTTTTTGGAAAAAAATTCTGGTATACAACCCCTTTTTTAGTTCCTCGTGTCATAATTTGCTTACCAAGCAAATTTTTTTAATCAAATTTTCGCTAGCGATTGTTCGGAAGCTTCAGCTAAGTGAAACTAATTTGTGATGCGATTCTTTCTTCTTGTTTTGAAACTCAATGCTTTACCTTGATTGAAAACATCTACCTAAATATAATTATCCTATCTTTACTTTATTATAAAATCAATATAATTCTGTGTTAACGGCATTTAGGAACAAATAATAAACTTGAAAGTGTAAAGATTATCTTTTCAAGGTTTATTTTCGAGCCAACAAAGCCATAATATACCATTTTTAGAGCGTCGAACAAGAGCTTCCTTCACAATTTCTCGTATGAATATATATTGTGAAAACACCAAATTACAAACGATTTCTCCCTTTACCAGTTAAATCAATTTTATATTTTCACCCAGAAAGCAGAAGAAAAATTGCTGGTAAAAATCATAGCAATTTATTCTGAAATGCCGCTTACTCTGGGTGTGGTCGAGTATTTGTTCACCCAACGCAACTAATCCAGACCCTTTTAAGAGGAGTTCCTCCGAACTGAAAAACGGAGTGGCCTTTTCTCTAAACCCCCGACACCATTACAACCAACACAACCCAACGAGTGAAAGAAAATTCTAATGCAACAGTTTATGTAAAGTCGATTTTGATTGGATGACATTGAAATTTTCCTGCCACCGGAAGAACTGCGCATGCGCCGACATGTATTCCCTCTTATATAATTTAAGAATAAACTAATTTTACTTATTTGCATTAGCATGGAGTTGAACAGTATTGTATTTTACGATTTGATGGCATCAATTTTGATTAGATGGTCGCAAATATCCATTTACTTGCTCAGTTTGCGACCATCAAATCGTCAATTGATGCGGCAAATCTTCAAATACAATACTGCTAACTCCTAAATATATATGAGAAGAATACATTATTTCAGTTTCACTTTATTCAAAAAATTTGTTTGCACTATTTTCAAATCAAAAGGTGGGTCTTAAAATTGAGGATGTATGCATAAAACAGGTATGCTAAAATCAATTCTTCTCTCGATAAAAACAATTTAGTTGACTTTCAAAATCATCGGCTGGCCCCCCAGATATCATATGAATTAAAATCTTACATAGAAAACTGATAAATTATACAATGCACTTCGTTTATTAAAGATATATAACAATTTATAGTAGTGAACATGAATTAAATACACATGTGCATGCAGTTGTCATTTTAACTAGCACTATGATTCGGTTGAAGCCGTAGGCTGTTCTTATTCAAAGCAAAGAGGTCTACTGTCCGAACGGAGTTTTAATTAGTTGGACTGGGTGTAAGAAGAATCGTCTGAACTGAAAACGGCCGGAGTTCAGAAATACATTAAGGTGCTCAGCTTTTTCGTTGGTATGTAAATACTAAGTTAAGATGGAATTGACTCCGTTAGCAATCCGAGATGTGCCTAGAAAATTGTCGACCATCGTCATTGACCAGGAACCAACCTCATACCCCCTAATAGTGGCAACTAATAAGTCGTGCTCAATTAGCAGAAATTGAGCAATATCTATGGAATATCCTAATTTTGAATGTCAGTTATATTTCGTAATTCTATCCCGTCACACAGTGAGAGATAAGGGAGCAACCATTTGATATTTATGGAGGACATGGGGGGACTTTGTAATACAAAGGCAGGATGCAAATGTTTGTGAAAAAGGACATGCCAAAATTGAAAAGAAAAAGGCAGGGTGGCAATATCCCCGATTCAAAGTCCCGGTCGAATTCCAGGCCTCTATTAAAATAAATTGTTTTTAATGTGTTCTCGACCTGAATATTTGGCAGAAAAAATGTGGTAATCTTTGCGTATGCAGAGCCACCACACTACTTCCACGAAACTGCTCATGCTCATGATCGAGTAAACGATTTACATACTTGTTAATATTATTTAAAAAAAAGACTACATTTTGATAAAAAAAATTACTTTAAACTTTCTGTAAAATTTTGAAACATCCAAGAGTAAGTATTTTAAAGCTACCTTACCATACACTTTGTGCTAGTGACCTGAGGATTCCGTTGATTATAGGTTTGAGTTTGTGTTACTTGTTTATATCGTTTATTTTATTTGACCAATTATTGTTACATTTGAAGAGCATCAAATTTAATTTTTGGTCATTTTACAGGTTTTATTGTTGTTATGGCAATTCATACGTTGTGAACGACTGTCAAATTGACAATCACACTCATTCTATAAACCGGCCATCCTTAAAAAGTACTATACTGGCTTATTTCATAAAAACCTATGCACAATGTCTTTATCTCTCTTAAAGCGCTAATCAATGGTGTTGTAGTGGTAAAGCCTACAAAGCAGTCTACAAAAACAGCAGGTAAAGTGTATAGTGGTTTGTGGAAACTTTTAGAATTATAGAAAACCAGTTTATTCTTAAGGCCAGGACGCTTTTCATTATTAAAGTACAAAATTATATATCAGTTTGTAATGATGAAGTATTTAGATTTTGTTAAATGAAAAGAGCAGGTTTTTTCAAATGAACAAAAATATTTTCCCTCCAACTTTGTGTTCTTTGCGACTATTGGCTACCAAGTTAAAGCACAAAAAATGGCCAGAAGACCGTTTCACAAAGCGGTGTATTCTCACAAACCCAATAATTTAAAGCACTCGTAAAAGTTACGTGCACGAATAAATTCGCTCATATTTTTAAAGGATCTTAACTCTTACGGAACATATTTCTTAAGGATCTACGTGTTCTTTCACTTGCGGGATCGCCAATCTGGACATTATCTTCATTTCCGTCATAAAATACAGTAATTATTTCCGACAAATCACGGAAATGTACTAGCGTGTTCCGATTAACGAAATTGCCTTCAGTCTAGCAACTCTAATAAAATCAATCATATGAGATCCCGCCCGACTGAGAGCATTAGTTTGCTGTGACGGACGTTAAAAACTTTCACCTCCCCCCCACCTCCCACAGCAAGCACAATTTCGAAGTTACTTGTATCAGTTCATAACCATATAATATAAAAGTATAAATTTGATCCATAAAATGCAAATTATGACTTACGGATTTTTAATAATAAAATGTTAGTAATGTCGCAAAGAAGAAGTAGAGTTTTTTTCTTTTGAATTATCGTAAAGCGGTCATTGCATAATTTCTGTTACCAATAAAAAAAAAATAGTTTAAAAAATCATTTTTGTCAGTATGTTAAGTAAAGATATATATGGACAAATTTCATTTTTAAAGAAGTAGATTTCTGAGTGAATTTGCATTTAGAGCTTTTTAAAAAAAAAGTTTACTGGATAAAGGACGAGGGTCGTTAAGGCCAATGTTTGGCCCAAGAATTTGGCGAAAAATGAAAATTGGCCCATATCTATTATTTTATATTTTTTTATTGAATAATGTCTATAAAAAGAAAATCCAACATGATTTTTAGTTTAATAACTTCTACAAAGATCACATGATATATAGAAAATGCTTTAAATGTGAAAATACTAAGAAATAAATTAATTTGATGCAATATTTGATACTTTTTTATTATATTATTTATTTTAATATCGATCGCACAAAAACATCACAACCAAACTTTGCACAATGGAGGATCTATCAAGTGCAAATGTTTTCGGTTGAAATATCTTCTTGATGTTTTTGTGCGATCCTATCTATTTTGAACAAAACACCTTCAAAATTTGAGTATTTTTACCGAAAATGTTTAATTCTTGTCAAAATAGTCAACTATACCCTTTCATTTTGTCTAAATGACGAAAAGTATACAAGAAAATGAAATGAATTAATAAAAGACGATTATTAAACAGCATTTTCACAACTGCTCATAATGTGTCACAAAATCTAAAATTTGAGCCAAGTATGGGGCTTAATGTACTTACTCCTTTTCATTATATTAATGAATATTATTTCGTTGATCGTGTAGTTATAGGAGTTCTCGTGTGACCCAAGCTAAATACATGAAAATGAAATAGTCGACCCAAAGTTTGGTATAAAATTAAAGGATTATCAGATTAAGAGATTAAGAAAGCCTTTGATTCCACCGAACGGGATAACACACCTGTTTTAATTTACACGTAATCGGATTTAAACTTTTATTTTTGTCATTTTTACAAATAGTTTGTTAAAATTAAATAAGGTTGCTTTGCCCAACCATTTTAAATAAAATATGACACTCACTTTGTGTAAAGGCATCTTGTGTTCCTAGACAAAAAAATAAATGCCACTAAACGCAACGGTTACCGTTAAAATTACAAAATAATTAAGTTTACAATTTTAAATTAAGTATATTCTACCCTTTTACAATGCATGCACGACTTTATAGTGAAAGGTACATTTTTATTACCATGCCAACCTTTTTCATTACATTAATTTACGTTGCATGAACTGAGTATCTCTCTTTTAACCAATTTTAAAAAAATCCCTTGAAGAAATCTGTACAAAGCATGTAAAATGCAATACAGAAAAGATTCCGGTAACTTTTATATATTCTTCACTCATCTGGAAAATGGGAAAATTTTGACGTTTTTCTATTGTAACTCTTTTTTCATAGAATTTGTTTAGTTTGTTAAATGAAAAATATTTTGATAGATTTTTTTATCTATTGGCATAAATTTATACGAAATGTCAGTAAATATGAGCTTGGCAGTTGCAGAAATGCAAAAACTTAGACATTGTCAGAACATGAAGGTATAATATAGACAGGAACTTCAATTTTTCACAAAAATTCACAATTTTCACCAGAGCACAGGACAAACAGTGACATCTAGGATATTTTTAACACCCGATTCAGTTGCTTTACATTACAAAATATGCTTTTGTTTTGACCGTAAATCTCGGAAAAAACTTAAATTGCATTTATAAAGGGCAATTTCGGTCTTTATATAAGCATTTTACATTATTTTGCAAATTTTGGGAATATATAATAGAAAAGTTTCAAATTTCGGATTGCGTTATACAGTTTTCAAGCGATTTTTACTGGTTTAAGGCGGATCGTAACTAAGCAACTATATTTTGAAATCATATTTAATTACGTCTTTAAAAGGTTGACCAGACTCACAATTAAAAAATTAATTCATTTATACAAGTAAGTTAAACGGCATCATCAATCTAATAACCATTTAACGGTGTCAAAAATAGTTAGTAAAATAACTGGTATTTTAAACGCCAGAAAAAAAAGAAAAATAATTTTTTCATAAGAATCTTCTCATAAACTTATAGAAAGACATAAATTGCGCTTGATTTGCGCACTTCCATGTTTTCTAGCGTCATTTAATTTTGCATAATTGATTTATTTATGGAGTTTAGAGCTCACATTGAGAAGCAGTACACGTGTTTTCAATTTAAATGTTCATAGATATGAATTTTCATTTAAAAAAACATTCCTTTGAACACAGTTTTGTCTTATTTTCTGAGGATAAATAACAATGGCAAAATTGCATTCATTATTTTTAGCAATGTTAAACGAAATAAATGCATATCAGCGTTCATTCTATGGGCGTGACACATTACATTTTTTATTTATTTAGGGAGATAAAGAGCTTACATCAAGGAGAGCTACATGTGTTTAACACTTGTTCAAGACCTGGAGGAGACTTCTTTTTTTTGTAATCATAGATATGAAATTTTTGTTGGGCAGATATGCTGTGATCCCCTTATCTCTTCTATTTATTTTTAAATAAGGGACTGCTGCTAATTTGGTACAGTTTTTTCGGCAACCAGTACACGTGTGCATCGGTACACAGCAATCATATCTACTCTATGGTACATGTGTACGCATTGTCAATGGTTGTTTATCTTAACGAATACCTGGTGTCAAATCTGTGTACAATAATACCGAAAGACTATATTAGACAGAACACTTGACAGTTGTACTTCAAATAATATTAATTGGTTTGTGTTCTTTTGAAATTCTTATTTCAGGGTATCCTTAGTATTCTATAAAATTCATGAACAATTTGAAGGTTCATGCAGCTGCATAAATGTTTTGAAAATAACACACATGTATATTTTTTCGACTTTCAGGAATGGGGGTTGACAGTAATTAACGTCATACCCAGCAAATGATTGCTCTCAGTCGGACTTATTCAGGCACATATCTTTGAATAAATTTTTGCATAAATATTTTGAGAAAATGACACTCAATAAGATTATTTTTTTGCATAAATATTTTTGAAATAACACTCAAGTAAATAGTTTTTTTTTTTTTTTTTGTTTTTTTTTTTGTCAATGTTTAGGCAATTATTAGTTTATTTAAACTCTCGTTTGCACATTAGCAGCTAAACTATTAGCACAGCTCTTGTTTTTTTTAATTTTATTTTTCGTCGGTAGAGATCTTTTTGTTTGTTTGTTTATAAAGTGTGTTCTTTCCCTGCAAAAATACATCAGTATATTTTCGACAATATCTAAAAAAGCTTTAAAAAATATGCCACAACTCCCCCGATCTTTCAATAAGTCAAAACAAAAAAATGAAAATCGATACAAACCACTTGACTTTTCCATAGCTATGCCAAAAAATATTCCAGAAATTGCAGACACAACCAATTTTAATACAACGGAACCAATCGAACCGTCTTTGGCCTTTTTGTCCAGAGGAAACTTTGCTTCACTGTCCGCAGAAGACCCATTGGAAACATCTGTGTGTTCCGAATCAAGTTCCGAGACTTGGATAATAGCTGCTTTCTTCGGTGGCTTCTCAAACAGTATAGGGCTAGTTCGTACCGATTTCTTTCCACTCATTCTTTTGGTCACCAGTTATATCTTTTGTTTGGAAATTGATTTTTGATAGTTGATTTGGTGTTTATCTTGTATTTATAGATATATTCCTTGTTAGAAACGTCCGCTTTATCTATTTACAATATTTGGCACAGATAAGTATTCTGCATTCCAATGAACACTTTTTGTAGTCAAAAGATATTCACTTTGAAGTTATTCGCAACCCCTCGTGGTTCTTTATAAAGCACGCATTTCAATTATCGTAAATCATTTCTGAATTCTTTTCACGGCACTAATGATTAGCAACAAAAAATCTGCAGATATAAGTTACTTATATCCGATATTTTCCCATGTGATTTTCTCTATAATATAAAATACTTATCGCTTCAGGAAACTCGTGTAATACTAGCAAATCTATAAATCCCAAAACACTAATATACAACAATTATTATACGAATACACTAAGTAAAATTTTCGATGTAACACGCTTTTATAATAATAATATATTACGCTTGGTGCAAATTTCCGTTATGTATATAGTTTACATTCGTTTATCAATAACCTATCTATTTAAATAATTGATAAGCTCGATAAAAGTTTTGTATATCTTTTACGAGGAGAGATTTTCTTACATTCGTATACAAAAACCATGTGTCGATGAATTAAATAGCTTAGCAAGTAGTACTTTAATGAGTATAGTGTATGAATGAAGTCTCAATTTGATTGGATTACGTATTTTTTGCTGATTCATGTCAACAGATTTTAAATACCATTCTCTCAACCTTTTACTAAATTACATCTGACCTAATTTTTATCTTACAAACGTGCTTTACTGGAACTTAACGCATGCGCCATTGTAACCTCCGTTTCACGTTCACATATCAGGTTATCTCGGCAAAATTAAAATGCAAATATGAACAAAAAGATAAGAAATAAATAGATCTATATTGAAATTGAACACTCGATTATTGTTTACCTGTCCATTTGTCATAACTGTCAGGTAAACTCTTTGTAGTTCATAATAATTTATGATTTTTCACATTATGTGTTGGTAATTATCTTGCCATATTAAAAAAACAGCTCAACCTTTACAAAATGTCGATATATTGATTAAAACCGATCTAGTTAGAATGCCATATCAATGATTTCAGTAGTTAATTTTAACTGAGCATTAAAGATTTTTATCATTAAAAAACTGATATGTAATTTACATAAAATTTTGCTTATACTGCAACATAACAGGTATTTAACCATTCTTTAGACAAGCATTTTGAAGTTCATTTTAGTTTTTCTTTGCAAAGTTTTTCTTCTGTTTGACAGAAATGTGCTGCATTTGTTAAATTTCTGAAGCACTGAAAATACTGAAAGACCTCAAAGAGTTTTGCATTTAGTACATTGAAGATATCTCTGTCGTCGGATTTGGCTTCCCATTTCGATTTGTTTGGATTTAAGTGCTTCTTGTGTTGTGTTTCCATCTTAAAGTTGGTTAAGTCGTTTTTTAAGTATAGTTTCACGTTTTGTATTTCGGTGACATTTAACGCTTCCGTTATGGTATGGACTCTGGTTCATTGTTGAAGGTGTCATTATGTAAAATTTATATTCATTTTGTATTTTCTTATTTCAAAGCTTCTCCCGTCGTGTTTGGTATCAAATTTTATTATTTTTCAACTAGAGTTAAGATTTTTATATGTTTTAACATTTTTAAAAAGATATAGACGAGGAATAGGAAATCTCACGTTTTTTTACAGTAACTTTGTTTTAGGTCAGTCGTCATGGGAAATATATTTTATATGAGTAATTAGCATTAATTCTCAATTATTTTCTATTATTATTTTCTTAGTTGTCAACATGTCAGAGATAAAGTTAATCTATTCGATTAATGCATTATTTTAATCTGCATTCATTCAGGTGTCTTGCCAATTAAGATCTGTAATCCTTTATTTTGATTGGACAATTTCATTTATTCTTTACATCATAAATTTTCATAATGGGGGACTTTTTAGAGGGGACTCGAAAGAGAGAACATGTAATTCTGAAGGTTAAAAAAAACTCTGCACTCGCTCTGCGAGTAGCGAAGTCCACCCGATTTTAAAATTGTATATATCGGACTTTTGTATATAGGTTTTGTAATTGAACGTTCAGTGCATATTACGGATTATATAATAAATCATGAACTTTACAGCGACATAGCATGTAACTGATGCCTTGTAAAACCAGGATTTCTAAAAACAAGCATGCATACTTCCGATAATCCGTTGCAAACCCCACCCAAGGATATGGTGTCAGTTTTATCCAGTCTCATAGAAATGTCTTTTACATTACGTTACTCCGCTATATTTTGTATCATATACGTTGCACTTATTTAAACAACATCATTTTATAAATCAATCAATAATACAGTCATGAAGAATCAATGACGATATAGCCTTGATACAAAGATGTATTACATTTTTTCAGTTAAATCTCTCAAATTAAAAATTCGAAAATATCAGTGCAAAGATTTAATAATTCATTTAGATATATTGTTTGTCGATGCGTCAATAAATCACGTATTTACGACAACGAAACATATGTAGCTCAGTAACATGAACGAATGTAACTATCGTTTCTCCTGAAGCATTGTTTTGATTTTCGTGAAATTTTCTCATAATTTAAAGTGGCAAATTTGTTAATGTTTTTTTATTTTGGAACAGAAATCAATAACTTAAAAAGTGAACGTGATTCAACTTCCTATTTTATATGGCAAAAATTTAAGAATCAACGTGTATGATTCTAAAGTCAGAAGTACATAGTCCAAAGAGACAAGATAAATTTGAAACAAACTGAAAGATAAAACGAAAACAAAAGGAACAAAGGCTTGGAATCCACGAACTCAAATTCAAATACTACCAATTTCCAATCAATGAGTTCAGCGGACACAACTTTCAAAGTAGTCTGACAACTGCAACTTTGCAAGGGGTGGAATTTGTTAACGTTCCACTTGAAAAATTCAAAAGGAATATAATCATTATTCCTTTCTCTGAAATCAACTTTCCCGTCAGGCCATTTCACTAATGTTTGGTTCCAATAGAGCAAGTAGTTTCAGATGAGAAGATTTTTTAATGAATTTCCCATAGGGACCAATGTTAAACTAAGTTCGGCAGTGG
>JAULBM010029081.1:0-11114 GCA_032357055.1 Geukensia granosissima
AAATAAATTCCTTTAAAATGGCGTTTAATCCTTATAATTCTTTAAATTTGGTAATTAGTAATTAAATTTTATTCAAAATAAATAGCCACAGGATGCCAAATTGGGACTGTTTGGTTAGGACTGGGAAATTATGCCTAAGCAACTGGTCACCTACGGAACACTCATTACGAGCTGTTGCTAAATAGATCTTTAAAGTGCTGAGAGCGTGGCAATTTCCTTACACAGGGCACGGCGGTAACGTTTCCGCACGAGATGGGTAGAGAATTGATACAACTCACCCAACAAACGGACGCCCCTTTAAAATGGGTTCTACCTCCTGGCGGAGAAACCGAGCAACCAATTTCTTTACCCCGGCTTCTCTCGGGGTGGGTAAGTATTTATACATCCCGCTCAACCAACAGACACCCCTTTAGCAGATGTTCTTCAGACTGGCGGACAAACCGGACGGACTATTTCTATACTCCGAAGGACGTTGGGGTTAGATTCAATGAGCTTTATGCTATAAAACTGAAACTTATCTATCTTTGTTTACAAGTGTCATTTCAGTTGTAATATTTTCATTAATATTTAAAAGGGAGATGATATGAGTGATTGATTGATTAACTGTTGCTTAACGCCCAGTTGCAAATATGTCATGCATAATCAGGAGGAGAACAAGTTATCAAACAATAAATAATAAATGATATGGGCACGGTATTTTCTAGCCAGAGGAAACTAAATCAAGAATGTTTGGGAAGGAGCGGAAAATTTAGCCTAAGCAAATAGCCACCAACGACCACTAACAATGAGCTGTTGCAGGTGGTATTTGCGTGCAGAAAGCGGTTCGACTGTTTTACTTCACCTCCGAATAATGTTGGTTTAGAATTTATACATTCCGTTCAACCAACGGACTAACTAAAATACATGTATAAAAAACCCTCTCCCAAATACTTTAGAGCAGAGACATTTACCTGTTGTAACACATTTTTTAGTTTTATGTTTCTCTGCTTAAGAGCTCGATCCCATAAAATCAATACAGTTCTATATTCGATCACTTTACCAAAATAAATTCACAAGAACATAGTTAACCTACAGAACCTCTCTTTCTACAGACAGACTACAGAAAGATGATGACGAAATCTAGGAAACAATATGACCTCAATTTTTGCCATCGTCAAAAATGCTCTGTCTGACTCAATTACCTCCAGCGTCCAGTATTAGATATTTTGTGCCTGCTGAGAATGCCCCAAGTGCTGATTTGCTGCCTGCTGCCAGACGTTCTACTGGTAGATGTTTACAATATATAGACGCAGCTTCTGGTTCCAACGCTAACATCAACTGACTGCCTGGTATCCCTCCCTGCAAAATATACAAACATTACTTTAAGAGGCGATCTATCCAGCTAAAAGATAAAATAACGAGCCAACTAATTAGACATTAACTAATTTGGGTAGTTAATCGAACATGAAATGTACATCTACTATACATTGTACAATTAAAAGTTTCTTTGTGTTTCTTTAAGATCCGTTGCGTAAAATGAAGTTTCACCGATTTTTTTTTATCAAAAGTTTGAAATTCCAAATATTAATAACAACTATATCACAACAAATAATTGTAAAGGATGTTAATATGGGCGCTAAATTAAGAACATGGTCCTAGTTTGGAGAGGTGCTTTGTCTACTGACGGTAGAATGGCTTTTGGGTATTTTTAAACCTTTAATGTCTTACAAATGTTTTAATAACTTTTTGTCAAGAAGTATAACCCAGTGGGTCGTCCTTTTAAATATCAAAATAAAAGTGCTGCCCTCACCAGATACTTTTCAGGCTAATAAGAACTGTTTTAGGTGGGTAATTTCTCGTTGTAATTTTTTGTGCCTTTCAAAATACAGTACTATAGTTTAAAAATAAAATGAAATCAACCATTTACATTACCATTACATGTATAAATTGTTGTATTGAGGTGAGAAAGAAATTTCGGAAACACATTTCAAGTTTTACAGTACACTTTGGCCATTCTGTAGGACTTTTTGTAAAATCCCGCAAAGAGAGTTATTTATACCCTATTTTAAAAGCATTATTTTTTTTGCCTTAAGAGATTTAAAATTGACCCAATTTCAATTTTAAAAGTTCCTTAAAATCCAAAAAACAACCCCTTAGAGACTTTTCTTATGCTCCAGGTTCATTTACCATTAAAAGAATATAAACTAAAATGCTACCTAGTAAGACTAAAAAGATACTGTACATTTTGTTGCAAAATTTAATTGAGATGAAAAATGAAAAGGGCATTTCATGAAGTAAGGTTTACAGACAGTAGTTTTAGAGATTATGAAAAATACGTAATATTTAAAACAGTATATAATTCCATTTATCAATTTTTTTGCCAACAACAGTGGGTCAAACCCAAGCAAGAACACTACACAAGAGCAGGACAATTGGGAACAACTCTTTATTTCTGGAATCCGGACTTTAACTTTATTTATAAACACCTTTATGGCAGCTTCCCTCATGAACTGTTTTGCCGGATCAGACCAGATGGCAGGAACTGTCAATACCCATGTTATTTCTGACTTTTTTACATCCAGTTCTCGTTTGGTTATCTGCTGCATTAGGCGTTCTCTTAGATAATTTATGCTTTCGGAGAACACCTTTAATGCTGGCAGATGCTTTCCTTGGTCATCTTCTAGCGTTAATTCTCTTGGTATTTCCTTTAAGTAAATATAATGAAGTTCTAATAACCACAGTAAAATATCAAGAGGTAATTAAAACCGGAATTTTATGAAAATTATATCTCCACAAAATTTATGAATATTTTTTAGAAAGAACTCCAAATGGCTATATATGTTTTCCACAATAATGTTGTTTTCCGTTTTTATTACAATGATTATTGTTGTTTAAAGAATTTTTTAATAAATTTAGGATGTCAGAGAAGGATTAATTACACCATTTTAACTTGTTCTCAATGATAATGTATTTCTCTATACTCTCTGAATCTGAATTTTTTCCATGAATAAAAAAACAGAAAAGACTGGGATCTACTCACGTGATTTTTGTACAGTTGCATTTTAAACCTTTTAAAAAAGTACCAGTTCCTGTGTTTGTCCTCGTCCGCTAGCTGGGTATATTTATCCTCAGCTTCTCCACCAAAAGAATGAAAATTTTCATTCTGATCAAATAATACACAAGTCGGTGTCTTAAGAGAGAGACCGGGTTGTGAGCCAAGGGTCCATTGAAATCCTGAAATCTTTAATGGGTCTTCTTTGTAGTCCGCCTTGAAGGCGAACGCGTAGCCGGAGAAAGTTGTGCCAAAGTCTATAGCTGCCACCAGTAACGGATCGGAAACTGTTTCGCTGCACGCCATCTGTAATAAAAACAGATTCTAAGTTGGTTATTTGTAGCTTTCACAAAATTATGACTGCTGTTTTACTTTTGTTATAATTTGTTTGTTGATACAAAGAAATTAAAACAGAAAATATAGCATAGAGGGCACAATTATTTGAACAGAGAAAGGTTCCTTTAGTCGGAACTGTGTACCCTGGATGTTTTAAAACCTTTCAAGCATCACATGAATATAGACCATTATATATTTTGCCAGCTGTGGATTCACGGTTACCCAATATACAAGTAATAGCCACAGGTACTTGTATAAAAATGATATCCACACAACAAACATTCCATTATCCGAAAATAAATAAGAGCATACAACTCGAGCACGAGGAAGCATTCTACGGCTTTCACACAGCACAAGAGAAAAAAACTCCGTAATAATACTTAAAACTAAAAAGAAAGGGGTATAGGGATTTGCCTGATTGAATGTTTAATGAAGGATGCGACTATTCTAAAATCAAAAGTTGTTGAAGGATAAAGAAACATTTTTAAAATCGTTGTCTACAGCTTAAAGATGTTTATTCGATTCTTCATGGTAAAGGAGTACAGTTTGTGCCCATAGATATTTCTGCAACCTGTCGATAAATTTTATCGCCGAAACTGTTGGTTCCGATTTTACTTGGAGGGGTTTTTAACAGGTATTTTTCCACTCAGTCAGAACTACTATAGTTACAATTTATCGTGCCATTCATTACAAAGTTCAGTTATATTTGGATAGGTTATGATTTTCACTGCTTTTAACCAGAAAAAAAATGTATTCCAAAATACTTTGTTCATAATCTAAATACTATACTTTGTTCATAATCTAAATACTCAGTTTAAAATTGAATGAGCATCTCAATAGTGATAAAATTAATACCGTCTCTAATATTGCAAAATTTTGTAAAATGGTAACATCAGTTGCAAATGGAAAACATGCATTACATGCTTATAATCATGTATGCCTTCCAACTATTTTTCAATGTTTTACATTATTATGCTTTTGAAGTATATGTTCCTCGATGTTATCTTCACATAATCCTAGCCTGTAAGAGACTTCATAAATAAAACTTTCGAAGTTTCAAAGATGATGGTATCAAAAGAAATTTGAAGATATCAAAGGGGCAGACAGAAATCGTTAAGTCGGAAGACAGACAAGACCATGGCCAACAAAATGAAACGAAAGACAAACATAGAACACACAACACTACACTGAAAACTAAAGCTGGAATAAAACGAACCATACAAAAACCTGGGTGAGTTCAGGTGCTCCGGAAGGGTAAGCAACTAGTCATATTACCGGAACAAGACCCCATTATAAATAGAGTGAAACCTGTCTTTACCGAACCGCTTTTGAACTTAAAGAAATGTTCATTTTAGGGAGTTGTTCGCATTAGTCAGGTTAAAACCAAATGAAATCTTGGATAAGGGGACTCAGTCTAGTTAAGACAAGTTTTTGGTTTTCTCGGTGTTCGGTTTAGACAGGTTTCACTGTTTAACTATACCAGGAGCTAAGGTGACATGAAAGTATCAATGAATGTTGTGTTCATTTGCAATGTTATCAACACGTGTTTGTCGTTTGTTTAAAATAAATCCATACACGTTTTGTGGTATTTATGCGGTAACGTCTTAAAATTAGCACCACGATTAATCCTACCTACATGACGAAGCAAAATATTTATTGTCACACCACCAACCAAGAATCCCAAATCTACACTTTATTATTAATATGTTTCTGTTCAATGACATGGTTAAAACTAAAAAAAACTATTTAGCTTAAGTTAACTGGTTTATTAAATAACACCGTACATTTAATAACACTACATTTCTATAGGTTGTGGAATTCGATTTTACGTTGTAGCAAAAATATTACCCACGTCCATTTCGCAAAAATATGGACTATCTCCATAAACTTTTGTGGAGACATTTATATATGTTCTTCATACTCCAGTGAACTCTGTTATAAATATTAAGCATAAACACATGTGACAAGGGTTACTGTCAAATATAGAGTAATTCATTTGGACCATTGTCAAAATAAATCAAGGTTGCTGTATCGTGGTCATAATAGTCATTCGGATATGCATCTCCATATGTCAGTTTGAATAATGTACTACTCTCTCGGCATTGTTCTATTGGACCATAAAATCGACGTTGGTCGTAAGAACTTTGTTAGTGACATGTTTCTGCTTTGTCTCATTAAATATTGTAGGCTATTTATATATAAAATGATATTTTACTAAGGTTGAAACGATGTGAAATAAAAATGTCTTTTCTATATATGCAATTAAATTTTTTTTCATTCCTAACAATATAAAAAACACGTTCATATCCTTGGCAATAATAATGGAATAATAATATAAAGAAATGGAGAATAGGTTGATTGATTGCTTCTTAACGTCCAGCGGGCCCTACACAAGTCATATTCAGGACGGGAACAGATTTAATAAATGCGCAATGAACCAGGGACATGAAGGATGGGGAATTTTGACTTGATGAAAATGCGGGTAGGGTTGGAAAATTTAGCGCTGCAACTGGCGCTAAAAAGAGTTGTTTTAAACGGGTTTTAACGTGCTTAGAACGTTGTATTTTCTTTACACTGGGGCTTAAACGTCGCTCTCTGCTCGGCTTGTGAATTTCTATAACCCCCACATCTAGGGTCGCCCCTTTTAGAGGACCAATTCTTATTAGTGTGCATTCTACTACGGCAATTACTGTGGGAAGGGGGTTGCCGAGTATTTATACGCTCAAACAATGTACGCCCCCTTTTCAGAAGTGTTACCTGCTTTTGGAGAAATCAAACGGTCTTATAGGAAAAATAAAACATCTTATAAAAGCAGATTCATAAAGGGTAACAGTATACACTTGAAAAGGTCTGAGTTACGTTATGTCACCTGAAATATTTTAGGTGCATTTCTCCATGTTCTGAAAATGTTGTGTAAACTTGAATGTCACATGGGATAAAAAAATTTATTTCGAAAATCATGTATTTTAAAATCTCCTTTGGAATATTCATAAATAGAATTCCTACAGAATATGGCATTGCAAACTTTAGTGTATTTCTATTGATTTTGCGGAATGGTGCTTTTAATATTTAAAAGAAAGAACATGGAATATATGCCAGAAAAAAAAAACAATCCACATATTTTCTGGATTGTGTACTGCATAATTTCTCGTATATAAGATGTTGCCTTTTGTTCGCTAGATTTCTCTGGCGTTAATTTTATTATGCTTACCATTTAAAGGATACAATTTTGTTTTAAGGACCCATATATACATGAGTATACATATTCATATTGACGATCCCAGATAAATGTGGTTTTGAAAAGAGACAATGACGACAGAGAAGAATGAATTTTCTGCACTGGACTACATATTGTTTGGAGTAACATTAGCTGTTTCGCTGTTTATAGGGATTTACAATGCTTTTAAATACCGAACTAAACAAAGTACGAAAGAAATTCTGCTGGCTGGTGGCAATATGGGGGTCATTCCGGTGGCTCTGTCTTTATTTGCAAGTTTTATGTCATCCATTGCTGTAATTGGAGTTCCTGCTGAGACTTACACTTACAACACGATGTATATGTGGAATTTACCTTCGCTACCCATCGCCATCTTCCTGTCAGCTCACGTACATATACCGATATTCTATAACTTGAAGCTGACAAGCGCATATGAGGTAACACCATTTGTTTATTATTATGGTCGATGTCACAAAAAGAACGAGAAGAGCATTCGCAAAAATAATAGGTTTTACCTTTTCTTTTAATCAAAAGGTTGTTTAACAGCATGTCTCAAAGTGAATTTAAATGTATTTTAGTCGATATTATGTTTGATCTCGCCAAGATATGACTGAAATATTGCCGACGTGGCGTTAAATATCAATCCATCAATCAATCAGAGTGGATTTTAAAACCACTTGGTCAATGCCCCTGCTGGTGGACCAGAGATCCCAGGGGTATTCCCCAGACCGGATGTCACACCTACGAACTTGAATTTTACACATTGTTTGACATATATTTACAGTATTTTTTAAAAAATTTTCGGGTCTTCATTCCTAAAGCTTTATAAGTTTTTGTATATTTGTCATTCATATTGATAGACTAGAGCTAGACTAGATTAATGAGCTCTTCTAGTATATGTATTATGATAAAATTTTACATCTTAAAATGAAGGAAGACTAAAAAATCAGAAATAAATGTAAATATATGTATATCGAACAAATAGCACTCAACGTTAAAGTCATGTAAAAATGTCAGGATTCCACCGTAAAAATGCCACTTTGCGAAAAGTACATGTATGTGGGACATGGGTGTCAGTTGTTTGTTAGAGCATGAAATGTTTCTCATGTGTCACCTATTAGTAGTAAGCAGGTACATGCATCAAATGCGTATCACGTGTATATAATATGCGTTTAAATTCATGCGTGAATATCATTTGCATGTACATGTACAGGTACATGTACATGTACTTAATCTTTTATAAACTGAATACGTGGAACATATTTGTAAAGACAAGCATTTGTCACATGCGTGACACACATATGAAACGTACGATTCATATGCACACACATGTGTATCTTCATTGAACGCGCGATTTGAAACGTGTTTGTCACATGCGTGATATTTTACTGTAGTATAGTTGCCTGGCACTTTTCTATTTTTTCTCGCTAAGGCGAAAACATGACTTGATACCTAGTGTTTAGATTGATGATAAATCTTAAGGTTCTATACTGAGTCTAATTGATTTATCGATGATCCTGTTTTTCAGTATCTGGAACTTCGTTTCAATAGAAGTGTACGCGTGCTGGTAACTTTGTGTTTTTGTATGTATATGGTAGGTGTACCTTTATCTAGAACGTTTCCCATCCTTTAAACACTTAGTTAAATATGTTCGCCGATGGGTCAATCTGTTTGTTTTGAGATATTAGCATACGAAAAGTAGGAGTCACTGGGAAAAACGTCAATACTATGGAAGCAATGAAACTAGAGAAGTTTACCGGATCTTGAAAAAAGACTAAACATGCCAGTGAGCTGTTATCACCCTCAAGCTTAAGCTTAGACTTGGTTTCTATGGTTTTTTGTCAGAATTAATGATTCTTTCTAACAACACCTTGGCCAGACTTTGGCGGTCTTGTTTGTATCAGTGAAAAATGATCATCATGACACGTTTAGTTGTATTATAAGATTGGAACACCAATGTTCATTCCTGCAATATAAGAATCATAACGATCGGTTGTAAAAAAAATATCGAATATATTTCGGCTGCGATTATGAAGAATAAAAGGCCATGCTTCCGGAGGTAAGAAAATCATTTAAATAATGAAGGTCTTTTAGTTTAAAGGTGATGCACTTCTTATCCACCCACTCGACGAAACTACCAATGACAATCAGATGGTCTTTTTTTCAGGAAAAGGATGCTTACCTTTAGAATTGTGGCCTATTATTCTTCCTTATCACAACAGGAAAATCTTTTTGTGCTTTTATAACCGTATACTACGATTAAAAAGAGTACCAGTCTTGAATAGATTGACACTTTCTGTAAGGTTCAATGAATAATTTAAAATAGAAGATGTGGCATGACTGTCCATGAGTCAGCCATCCACCAAATAACAGTCGAATTTAAACTTCTATCGAAATTAATTTCAAAACAAAAGACAATTCAAAATTTCAGAGGAATAAACTCTTTTTAATGATTAATATCCTTGAACAAAACTCCCCATTGCTTCTATGTTAAAACAAGTGAGTCAACTTAAATCAATAAAATTTGACCTAATGCTCGTAAGGCAAGCTAAACTAAAACTGAAAACAGAATTGAAAAGTATAACAAAATACACACGAGCAAAACTACATGTATGGTGATTAAACAGTCAACAGCACTACCCAAAATTGAAATGTGTTTTAAATTTGCATATAATCCTAAAATAAAAAATAGAAAGTTCCAATTTTAATTTTTAGACATATTCTAAGCATCAATTAGGTTTATTTAACATGTTTCAAAATAATTTCAAATATTTGGAAAAACGTTTAATTCTATTTTTTAAGGTATGAAAAGTTCATTTGGTTGCGGGTAAAACTCTGAGCATAGAAAATTGATGATACTTTATTTATATTTAAATTTTCGATATCTTTAATTTCCATGCTCAAACTTTCCCCCAGATCTAGACAAATATGAAGAGTTTTTGGGCCATTTGATTTTTCATGACCTCATTCTATATATGGTAATAATCCTGACTGTTAAAGACACACCGGTTGTTAGTATTGGCTTTTTATTTCAGATAATGTATATGTCCATTGTCTTGTATGCACCAGCATTGGCATTCAACGCAGGTATATAAATAATAATTTTTAGTATTTTTTAAAAATATTGAAATCATAATATGTTGATAAATTTAAATATAGTCCTTTTTATTTACAAGAATAATTTAAAATAAAGCAAACATCTTTAAATAAAAATTAAGTGTGTTACTTTACATTACAGTGACTGGCTTCATCCTCTGGGGAGCAGTACTGTCTGTTGGCATAGTCTGTACGATATACTTTACATATTACAGTGACTGGGTTCACCCTCTGGGAAGCAGTACTGTCTGTTGGCATAGTCTGTACGATATACTTTACATAACAGTGACTGGGTTCAGCCTATGGTAGCAGTACTATCTGTTGGCATAAATTAAGTGTAATACTTTACATTACAGTGACTGGGTTCACCTTCTGGAGAGCAGTATTATCTGTTGGCATAGTATTAAGTGTAATACTTTACATTACAGTGACTGGGTTCACCCTCTGGAAAGCAGTCCTGTCTGTCTGCATAGTCTGAATGATATACTTTACATATTACAGTGACTGGATTCACCCTCTGGGGAGCAGTACTGTCTGTTGGCATAGTCTGTACGATATACTTAACATAACAGTGACTGGGTTCAGCCTATGGGAGCAGTACTATCTGTTGGCATAGTATTAAGTGTAATACTTTACGTTACAGTGACTGGGTTCACCCTCTGGAGAGCAGTATTATCTGTTGGCATAGTATTAAGTGTAATACTTTACATAACAGGGACTGGGTTCACCCTCTGGAGAGCAGTACTATCTGTTGGCATAGTATTAAGTGTGTTACTTTACATATTAAAGTGACTGGATTCAACCTCTGGGGAGCAGTACTATATGTTGGTAGTCTGTACGATATACTTTACATAACAGGGACTGGGTTCACCCTCTGGGCAGCAATACTGTCTGTTGGCATAGTATTAAGTGTGTTACTTTACATTACACTACTGGGGAGCAGTACTGTCTGTTGGCATAGTGTCTGTACAATATACTTTATATTACGGTGACTTGGTTCGCCCTTTAGGGCAGTACTATATGTTGGCATAGTATAAAGCGTGTTACTTTACATTACAGTGACTGGGTTCACCCTCTGGGGAGCAGAACTGTCTGTTGGCATAGTGTATACAATATACACCGCAATTGTAAGTCTTAAACTGGCATATTAATATCTGTCTACCCACATTCATTCATCTTTTTTTTCTAACATAGTTTTAAGTCGTTCTATTTTTATTTCAAATCCATTCACGGAAATTCGCTACAACAAGTGATTATTTAAACAGAAGCAAAACAAATTCGAGAACAAGACAAAAATAAAAGAAACAGATGAAAACAAGCAAGATCTGACAAAATGTCAGAATACTCAAGCTGTATAAATCAAAGTTTATGGTTTTGTGTCTTCTACTGAAAAGACATTTCTCCTTAAATTTTCTGCCACCTGGAACTGACATA